>CM035429.1:3833238-3835738 GCA_020310875.1 Ceratopteris richardii | reverse complement strand
AGTCTAGAATGACTTGGCATCTCATTTAATCATACCAACTTGATTAGTCGTGGATTCTTAGTTGAGTTAATGGAGAGAATATCTCCCTACTTTTAGTAGAGATATTCTAGGGAGCCTAAGTTTGAATTTGAAATTCAAATTAACCTTCAACTCCTATAAAACTACAAACAAAAAGTCGCGGGTGTCCATCATCAATCCCGAGGCTATTCTGTACCATTCATTGAGTGTGTAAGGCCTACTCCATAGCTTGCACCTCTGAGTACCATTGTGCTATGTCTATCATGCCAATGGGAATGTATATTCATATGATATAATACAAATACTTACATTCATCATCTCTATTTTGTCTGAGTCTCCTACTCCAAGTCTGTCAACTTCCAAGGAGCATTTCTTAGTGCTCACTGAACCAAATCAAGAGTTCAATAGCTCATTGGAACCAGCTCGAGGTCTTCTACAAGCATACAAAATTGCAGAAGATTTCATTCAGCCATTTGGGAGAAATCCGCTTCGAAGTGCACACTGGTCTGTGTCTGCAGAGTTCCTAAAAAGTCGGGGGTAATCATAATTTTGCTAAACTTATTTCTCACTGTATGGTTTATCAATTTGAGTGATTCCACTTGCAATTGGTAGCTTATTAAGGTACTTGAATACTCCCAAAAGGAATTGTTTCAATTTCAAGTGTGCTGGTCACACTGAGCATAACACTGAGCAGGTATCATTACAGGAATAGCAAGTTTTTTTGGATTTGTGAAGGAACCAAATTATCTGTTTTGGTTTGATCATTACACAAATCATTTGCAAAGTACATATATGGTTTCTTTGTATCATTTGGAAGCTAAGCAAGTGTACTAAGCATATCTGGAACCAAAAGAGGGCAGGTGTGAAGCAGGTATAGCAGCACCAACTCATTTCTTGAGTGCATCCAACCATCACTCCCAACAGTGGTATCAGAGCAAAGAAGGTAAACATGGGTGATGGATTTCCTTCATTCATTGACAAATTGGATAGGAACAACTACCAAGCTTGGTCATTGAGAATGAAGACCTATCTACAAGGAAGGAGCTTGTTTGGATACATATCAGGAGATGAGGAATTACCCTCATTCAAGACTAGAGGACTACCCACAAAGGATGAACATGAAAGACTCAACCAATGGTGTGCAAAGGATGCTTTGGCAAGGTCTTACCTTCTAAACTCTATATCTGACTTTCTTTTACCTCATGTAAGGAATTGTAAGACTTCCCAAGAGACTTGGGAAACCTTGTCAAACTACTTTTCTTCCAACACAAGGGCTAGGAAGAATCAATTGTGGATTGAGTTCACAACCCTTAGGAAGCAGCCCAAGCAACCAGTCTCAGAGTATGTGACAAAGATTAAAGATGTGGCAGACCAACTAGCAAGCATTGGAGAGGAGATTGAAGAGGAGCAAATAGTCAGGCAAGTAACAAATGGACTCAAGGCAGATGATAAGTGGGAAAGTTTCACCACTGCAATGGACCTCTATATGGACATGCATACCCTAGATCTCACAACACTTATGGGCCAACTATTCACACATGAAGCAAAGTTTACAAAGGCAGGAGATCAATCAAAAGGTAATAACCCCTCTGCTCTCTATACTGATAAGAAAGTTAAAGCTAAAGGTAAAGGGAAGAAACAGGATGAAGAAGGCTCTACCTCTCAAGCTAATTATGCAGGGAGAGGTAGGTCATCTAGAGGAAGAGGCAGAGGAGGTAAGTCAGGTAGGGGGAGACCCTACAACTCATCACCATGCAACATTTGTGGATTGTCCAATCATACCACAAATGAATGCTACAAGAACTACAAGAATCAGAGAGGAAGAGGCTACTCAAGAGGTGGATACTCTCAAGGAAGAGGCAGATTCAATCAACACCAAAGCTACAATGGATACAACAACCAATACAACAACAACTACAACAACAACCACAATGGTAATTACCAAGGTGGATTCAGAAATAGAAGAGACTACAACAATTACACTGAGGAGCAAGATGACTCCCTATTGATCATGAATATGACCTCCAAGGCAGGTACAAATGATGATCATTTATTTTATATTGACTCAGGATGTTCTAACCATGTAGCTGGCAATGTGGCATTACTTTCTGATTTGGAAGAACCCAAGGGTAAACATCAGGTACAAACAGGTGATGACACTAAACATTCTGTTGTTAAGATTGGGAATGTGAAGACATGTGATGGAAACCAAAACCTATTGAGCAGGGTACTCTATGTACCAACCATCACCAAGAATCTAATGAGTGTTGGTCAGATTGTGGAGAAAGGTTTGCAGGTCAGATTCACACAACATGGAGCATATGTGGAGGACCCAAGACATGGATTTAGAAGGATAGCCAAAGGGGAGAAATCAGGTAGATTATTTACGTTTGAGCTAGAAGACACTAAGAACATTGCTTTGTATAATTACAAGGATCAGACACTTTCAGAGTTAGAAATATGGCACAAGAGATTAGGTCAC
>CM035429.1:3808238-3820738 GCA_020310875.1 Ceratopteris richardii | reverse complement strand
CAAGGTTTCTTTGCAAGCTTGAGAACCGGGTTCTTGAGCACCATAAAGCAAGGGATCAACAAGTAAGGTTGGAATATTCTCAACTCCCTCTGTCATTTCCTAGCTCAAGCTAAGAACGAGTAGAGGTAGGAGTAAGTCAGGTTGACGATAGGCAGTTATCAAGTTGAAGACTACCTAAAAACTCAAGTTCAAGTCAAAAACATAATCTCTGTACTGTCGATAACCTAAAGGAAAAGAATCTAACGTGGAACGATCAACCTAAAGTACGAAGAACATTCAAGCGTTCCTGACGACGTGATATCAGACAAGACCGTAAACACCATAATTAACTAAAAAGAATCAAGTGACTGGTACCAATTGATCGGCAACGAGGTTGTACCCTGGAAAAAAAAATTGGGTTAATCAGTTAGGCATATGAACCTTAGATCAGGACGACATCTAGCAAGAGAGAGACAAAGCCTTAGGTCTTCAGAGGCTAGTGTCAATCACACTGCAAGGTCTTGGGCCCAGCAGTTGAGCCACCGCTCAAACTACCCTAGCTCTGAGACCAGTGAGTCAGAAATGTCCCAAGGCATGGACAGACCTACGGGAAGTTCAGGAGTGCCTTATCTATACAGGGTAGAAGGCCCTTACAAAACGCAGCTGGAGTACCTTAGGACCAACCGATTAGGTGCTAGCATCTATGAGGACGGCTTAGGAAGATCTGTGGTCCAGATTAAAAACCCTGATCAATCCATTGGACTAGAGCACCCAGCTGTCAAGTTTGAAAATGGTGCATACCTGGACAAAGAAGGAACTATATATGTAGTCACTAGTCACCCTGATAGGACAGATGACTTTGGGAACGTAATCTCAGAAGCGGACTTAGGGGACCTGGAACAAGGGAACATGGGTGCAGAACCTAGAACCCCTCGAGGTAAATCAGTTCTCACTAGGATTATCACGCCTGAATGGGTTCCCCAAGACAACAAGAGCATAGAGTTGCTCCTCAATCGAGAAACTGATGAAGCCTTTTGGAGGTATAAGTCTAATCAGCCAACAGACATAGGAAATATCATGATCTATGAGTTTAAGGATCCGGATAGCCCAGGCAGAGTGACCTACTTAGATCATGCTTCAGAACGGATCTTTGTGGTGACAGAAAATGATAGGCATGCCTACACTTGGAAGGGTGAATTTATTTTCCCCCAACCAAGATCAAATGTATCCCATGGTCACCCTGGGGCTGGAACTTCCCAAGCTCATGGTACGCCAAGAGACAGAAGTAGAGATAGACCGGAAGTAAGTTTTGCCAACCCAGCGGGCAGAGAAAGAACGAGAACGGAGACGAATAGGGTAGAACCTCCTGAGATGCATAGAGCCCACAGGAACCAAAGAAATGTAGATGGATTCCCTCTGCCGAGGCCTAGAGAACACGCAAGAACTTTGAGACCCACCCAGCTAGTTAAGTCCATGAAGAATTACTTTGACGGCACAGGAGATCCCTATGATCATTTGGCGGAGTTCAAGCAAGTCTTGAGAGCTGAACAGGTTGAGGATCTATTCACGCAGTACAATGCCTTCGGTCTAACCCTTAGGAACACAGCACTTACATGGTTTCAACCATTGGATGAGCGTCAGTTCAGGAGCATAGACCAACTCCTAGAGGCTTTCATTGTAGAGTTCTCTAAGAGTGGCATAAGACACAATACCTCATCATTGATTCACAGCTTCAAGCAAACCCCTCAAGAGACCGTGAGACTTGCAGGAAGAAGAGTTAGACAATACCTGGAAAGGTGCCCTATTTCGGAGCTGCCCACATCTGCTAAACAAGTAGCCTTATTCCTTGATGGATTGCTGAGTACGAAATTGAGATCCTATGTGTATCTGAAGGACCCTAGGACTATAGAAGAGTGTGTACGCATGTGCATTGACATTGAAGATAACCTAGGGGAGGAACTAGATCTTTCCAAAATCTACAAAGATTCAGATAGTGCTTCTAGTCACTCTTCCACGCAATCCACATCAATTGAGGAACTCGCAGAGAAAGTGGCACAAAAACTAGGCGTCTCTAGCAAACAAATTCCTAGGTTTGCCCCTGTGAAAAGATGCTATACTTGTGGTGGCGACCACATGGCGAATGTCTGCCCTATTATGGCTCAACCCCAAGTAAACCCTAGTAGCCAGTACTGCACCATAGAACGGAGATACACCAATCACACCGCACAAGATTGCCCATACAACAAGCAGGCAGTTAGGCAACCCTATCCGCAGCCCTACCAACAAGGCCGATACCAGAACCAAAATCCACCACCACAATATGCTAGACCCCAACAAACCTACCAACCACAATATCAAGCCCAACAGAGACCCCAACCGGTACTAGCTCAACAACCCCCAAACCCCGCTAACGTGATTCCAGTAAAGTATGCTGTTGCAGAAGAAAACCTGAATAGGGCCATAGTACCAGTAACCCCATTGATCTCGGAAAGTGACCCAAGTGACCATAGCTTTGATTCTACACATGTCGATAGTCCCCAAGCTTACTACATGCAGTCTCCAGAACATGGTGAGTCCTACTATAGTGAAGAACCAAGTGAACCTAGTTGGGAGTCGGATTACACGAACGTCATGTATGCAAACCCCAACCCTAGGCCTCAACCTAGGCAGATACGACCACCCTTTCCTAGAGGACCATGCTACCGATGTCAGGGGGATCACTTCATTCGCGATTGTCCCTTACCTGCACCTACACAAAATCAGTCCGTGACGATCCAAGGCTTTTGCCAAGACTGTGGAAAAGAGCATCTCTTACGAGATTGCCCAAAGAACCCCAATAACATGCCAAAAATCACTCCTATCAATGTGATTGGGCTGGTTGTGGATGCCTCAGGAAGTGTTACTTCCACTGCACCAGTGCAGGTGGTTACTAGAGCTCAGGCATTGCAGCAAAACCAAGAGGCAAGCCAGGGAAAGGGCCCAGAGGCTAGTGAAACCGAGAGCGTGACAAAGAAAAGGACTAGAGCGTGGAAAGATAGTCGAGAAAGAATGAAAAGACAATGGGCCAAAAAGATGAGTGAGCTTGAGGAAAGCATAAGAGAAACCAAAGCGAGGATAACTGAACTCACAGCTCAAACTCCCTCTCACATTACCCCGCCTCCACCACTCCCATCTCCATCCGACCCACCATCTTCCCCACTGCCTCATCAAATCCCACCACCCCCTAGAGTAGGATCAGTCCTAGCTGACCCCACTCCCGAGGACCTTAATATGATGCTTAAAGCATATCAGGCCAGAATCCAAGAAGGGCCAACCATCACCGATCACGAAAAGTGCTACCCTAGAGCCGAGCTAGAGCTTGAACGAACTAAGATTTGTGCCAAAATGGTGGAATTGGCTCAGACCATGTTTGAGGCCAGCCGCCTATTTAACATTTCTAGTTCAGCTAAGACACAGTTACACTTTGATGGACTGCTGGAAAGAATAGAGAAGTTAATTGCACAATCAGAGAAGGAACCTGCCCCTCAACGAAAGGAGAGGGCAAGAGAACTGATAAGCCAGCCTCTTCAGGAAGCCCATGTGCCTCCTCAAGAAGCTTATCTTCCCCCCCAAAAGTCACATGAGCCTCCCCCGAAAGCTTATGTACCTCCACAGGTGACCCACACTCCTTCTCAGAGAGCGCATGAGCCTGTTCGGAAAAGTAATAGAATAAGTCATCCTCCCCAAGAAGCTTGTGCTCCAGCCATCTATGGGAACAAGGAGAGAGCCAACGATAGAATAAGCCCCCCTTCCCAGGTTGCTTATGTGCCTAATTCTACGGAGCCAGACACTTCTTCTTCTATGAATAGGTTTGCACCAGACTTCCTACGAGAGATTCAAGAAGATAAATGGGATAATGAAAGTGAAGTCGCTCCTCCTTTTGAACTTGTGGATGATGCACACGATCAATTCCCACAAGACATCCCATCTATTTACGGGGAACATGAGAGTGCTCAGTCTCACGAGAGATTGGACTTCGAGTCTAACTCCATACAAGAGCTACCTCACTTCACAGGCCCATGGGAAGCAAAGTCCACATGTATGAGAGCACCGACTGTCATGGTAAGGAACGACGACTCAGTTCTACCAAGAAACACGGAGATAGTAAAGAACACCAAAGTGCAGCACGATCTCACTTTGGAAGAACTGCCTAAGGATAGACCAAAAGCGCGGAAATATGTAGCTAGTCAAGTAACTGAAGTTGCAAAACCACGTTCCAGGGTAGGATCCCATAGGACAGTGCCAGAAATTCCCTTGGATAAGATAGGAGATATGTGTGAAGGTGAAGAAGGGAACACCTATCTTCCCATTACCTACCAGGACTACACCACTAAGGCAATTTTGGACTCAGGTGCAGGAGTTGCAATTGCCACCACTTCCCTTTGGAAGCGTTGGGGCAAGCCGGCACTCAGACCAACGAGAATGAAATTGCAAATGGCCGATGGTCACATAGAGAGACCCCTAGGATTGCTAGAAGGAATAACTCTCACCACTTGTGGTGTCGAGTTTGAACATAGTTTTGCTATATGTGACTTCAGCAAAAATCATGCCTATGAGATGATTTTGGGAAGACCATTTATGCGACAGTTGCAAGTGGTACAGGATTGGGGAACCAATTCGTTGTACCTGCAGCACTTAGGTGTTACGACCAAAGTCAATCTCAAAGATTACTCTCATAGGGATGTACCTCCTATCCAGTGGAATCCCATCCATAGAGCCAAAGATGATACAGAATCGGTGCACTCCATAGGGTCTGGATCCTCATGGATGCATGAAGACACTCACTTATGGATGTGCAAGGTAGCAGTAGAGGAAGAGAAGAGAGAGAAAGCCAGAGAGGTAGGTGCGAAAGAAACCCATAGATCAATCCAAGACCCAGCCTATGCACCTGTAGTTTTTCCAGACGAAGAATTTGAACCTCACGGTTGGGCAGAAATCTTAGCAACAATGGACGTAGCCATCAACGAAGAACAATGGACACCCCACTGTGATGAGGATGGCTATGATATTTCAGTCTTCTCCATAGAGCCAATCATGGGAGAGGCAGTCCTAGAAGAATGCGAACCTAGCCCTGATGCATTTGAGGATGCAAGTGACTCCGATCTAGAGTCAATCATTATGGACCCACCATTTGCATCAGATGAAGAATATTTCCATGAAGTGGAATTTCAACCCCAGAGGCATGGAGAGGTTACAAGTGATGTAAGATTAGCAACACATATGACCCCGGAGGAAGAAGGAAAGAAACGAAAGAAGAAAGAAGTCTCACCAGAGGAGGAAGAATCTTTGTTTGAGGTCCCAGAAAATTTTAAGAAGTATGAGATAGATGACAGGAGAGTCATGATAAGAATGCCTAAACGAGAAGCACAATCAGGAGAGGCCTATGATAACAAAGAAACCACCAAGAAAATAGTAGTGGCCATAGAAGAAGGAGAGGAGAGATGCACGTATATAGGCCATGATCTGACAGAAGAAGAAGAGCATGAATTGATTGCCTTGCTAAGAGAATACAGAGATGTATTCGCTTGGAGTTACAAGGATTTGAAAGGGGTTGACCCGGACATATGCTCACACACCATTCCCATGACTTCAGATGCCAAACCCTCTAAGCAGAAGCCTTATACCTATAATGATAATTACGCTGCTAAGATCAAAGAAGAGATAGATAGACTGGTTGAAGCTGGATTTATCTATGAAATTGAGCACACCGAGTGGGTATCCCCCATTGTGGTGGTGCCCAAGAAGAATGGCAAGCTGCGTGTGTGCATTAACTTGAAAAAGGTTAATGCAGCCACAATTCGAGATAACTATCCGCTTCCCATAACAGAACATCTCTTAGAAAGAGTGGCAGGCAAGGAAGTGTACAGCTTCCTTGATGGATTTTCGGGCTACAATCAAGTAGCCATAGCTCCAGAGGATCAGCATAAGACAGCCTTTGCCACAGAATGGGGCATTTTTGCTTTTAGAGTAATGCCATTTGGGCTTACCAATGCACCAGCCACCTTCCAGAGGCTGATGTGCCATGTGTTTAAGGAGTTCCTGAGGAAGAGTTTAGAAGTCTATGTTGATGATCTTTGTGCTCATTCCAACATTAGGCAAACCCATATTCCTGAACTCAGACAAATCTTTGACAAATGTAGAGAATATCAAGTCTGCCTGAACCCAGAAAAGTGCGTTTTTATGGTCAGGCAAGGCAAGATTCTAGGACACATAGTGTCAAAGAATGGCATATCTACGGACGAAGAAAAAGTGAGAGCCATAGCAGAGCTACCTAGGCCAAAGAATGTCAAGGAAGTGCAAGCTTTCATGGGGCATTGTGGTTATTATCGACGATTTATACACATGTATGCTGTCATTGCAAAGCCCATGTACGGACTTCTGACAAACTTTGAGTGGACGGATGAATGTGCGGATTCCTTCCAGGAGCTTAAACGAAGATTGTGTTCAGCACCAATCTTGACCACACCAGATTGGAATAAGCCATTCCATGTTCATGTGGATGCATCCAATTATGCTATTGGATGTGTGCTTGCACAACCTACTGGTGAAGGTAATATGGATCTTCCAATTGCCTATGCCAGTAGACAATTGAATGCGGCTGAACGGAATTACACCACTACAGAGCGCGAAGGATTAGGTATGGTATATGCGGTTAAAAAGTTTAGACATTATTTGCTTGCAAATAAGTTTAAATTTTTTACGGACCATCAGGCATTGTTGTACTTAGTAAACAAGCCATGCAATACAGGTAGATTAGTAAGATGGTTTCTCTTGCTAATGGAATATGACTTTGAGGTTGTGGTAAGAAAAGGTAGAACCCACTTGAGAGCAGATCATCTCTCTAGGCTCACATCGGGAGAAGCCCCACAAGGAGTGTCAGATGATCTTCCTGATGCTTACTTGTTTAATTTGGAAGTTGTACCGCAGTGGGCTAAACCATTGGTACCAGTATTGACGTACGGGCCTAGCCATCCAGTGGTAAACACACGGAATAGAGAGATTGTAAAAGCCCAAAAGTATCACATCATGGCAGGAAGCATGTACAAGCACACAGATCAAGGGATCTTGGCTTGTTGCGTAGAAGAGGATGAGTACGCTAAATGGTTGCAATTAGCACATGTAGGTGCGTTAGAGCAACACCATTCAAAACAACGAACGTTGCAGACTCTAAAGAGATTCGGAGTGCATTGGCCAACTATGGAAGCGGATGTCCAAAAGTTGTGCAAGGAATGCCCAATCTGTTGCAATAAACCACCTGTGGAACATGCCACTCTCTATCAAGTATCCATTGCGCCAGATTGGAGTGAACCCCTAGTATCATTCTTGAGGACAAACACATTCCCTCCAGACATGACTCTAGCTAGAAAAAGGAGTTTGGAACACAGGATTATTCACTTGTTGGTGATAATCTATACAAACGCGGTAAGGATGGTTACCTGAGATTGTGTGTCCATGAAAGTGAGTATCTTAAGATCTTAGAAACTGCTCACCAAGGTGTAGCAGGAGGACACTTTGGACCAGATCGGGTGATCAAGGCAATATTGTTTGCGGGCTTCTGGTGGCCTACCCTTCACATGGATGCACATACCTATGTGAAACGGTGTGATGTCTGTCAAAGGACTCAGTATCCTATACGCAAAGATGAGATGCCACTGAAACCTATGATGGGTGGACGTGCATTCTCTAAGTGGGGAATAGACTTTGTAGGTCCTATTAATCCCCCAGCTAAGGGTTCTCATGCGGAATACATCATTGTGGCAACAGATTATCTCACCAAGTGGGTAGAGGTAAAGGCTACGACAAAGAACGATGCTCAAACAACTGCCAAATTCTTGTTTGAGAATGTATTCACGAGATACGGGCTACCTATAGAGCTTGTAAGTGATAGAGGCACTCATTTCTTGAATGAAGTGATTGAAAATCTACTTCAAGAATTCTTGGTAATACACAAGAAGTCTGCCCCTTATCACCCTCAAGCTAATGGGCAAGCTGAGAGCACTAATAAGATCTTATGCAATGTACTGACAAAGTTAGTGAACACTAAACGCTCTGATTGGGACAAACAGCTACACCATGCTGTTTGGGCATATCGAGTTGCCTACAAAACGGTACTCCAAGCCACTCCCTTTCAGATGGTATTTGGCCAAAATGCTGTGCTACCCTTGGACTTCCTGATCCCTACATTGAGAGTAGCACAAGAGCACGAATGGACAGGTCATGAGCTCTCCTCTAGAATTTTTGACCTTGAACGATTAGGAGAAACAAGACTGCGAGCTGCTGCAGGCATATATGCTGCCAAGAAGAGACAGAAGGCATACTTTGATGCCCACGTAAAGGATAAGGGTTTGAAAGCAGGAGATCTAGTCTTAGTCTATACACTAAAACAACACGCGAGGAAGCTAGAAAAGAGAGGCTACGGACCTATGATCATCAATAGGATCTCCACGAGTGGAGCAGTACAATTAGCCACGTTAGAGGGTGATGTTCTCCCTAATTATATTAGCGGATGCAGAGTCAAGTTGTATCAGGAACCCCTCACGGAGGAAATGCTCAGCCGACTCAACACTGCTAAGAAACGCAAAGAGGAAGAGAAGCGAATTCGAGAAGAAGCTCAAGCAGAAGCTTTAGAACGCATCAGAAGGATGAAATTACGAAGGCAAGGTAGAGAGCAGCCTAGGACAGATGACTATGCAGACCAAGGATATCATATGGCAATGTGTGAAGTTGCAGGAACCAGCTCACCTAGGATAACTGATCGACGTCCTTTCGTAACCCTAGACATAGGACAAGAAAAGAGTGCAAGGACTGTAAAAGCCTTGATTGACTCAGGTGCTGCCACTAGTGCTGTTAGAGTGTCTTACTGTCAAGAGTTACAGTTAACTGTCAATCCTGTGGAAGCATATCTCATAGGATTGGGAGGCGTGGAAACCCCTTGCATGGGCGAGGTGGAACTTCCCCTCTACATTCATGATGAGGCAATGACAGTTAAAGCACTAGTGTGTCAAGATGAGGATCTCACTGAACCTCTTGTCTTGGGTCAAGACTGGATCTATGACCAAGCAGTCAACTTAAACCTAAGAAGTGGACTTCTTCACGTATGGGTCAATCATAGTCGAATTACAATAGAGTTGGATAAAGGAACACTCAAGGAACTAGGAAAGGCACAGACTCCTGGTCCCTCCAGGGGTACACATGAAGATGACCATGCTGTTCTTGTTCAAAACCCTGTGTTGCAGAGGAATGATATTTGCAAAAAAGGAGTCAGGGATGCAACGGAACTCCCTTCTTTTCCAAAGGCCAGAAGGAGGCAACAACCAAAGGTGGAGCAAAGGCAAAAGAAGCAGAGTACTACCTATGCCGGACATCAAAAGAACCTGCGCAGCAGAATGTCCCAACAAGTGAACCAAGTGTGGGTGCGAAAAGGCGAACACCCGGTTGCAACCACGCCAACCGCATGGACAAAGCCTCTTATTAGTAACCAACAACACATCACTAATAAGAAGTCTTTCGGAAATTCTGCTGCTAACGTGAAATCTATTTGGGTGCCCAAAAGGTCGATGAAGGCTAGCCCACAATCAAGACAAATTTGGGTGCCTAAGGCTTGTTTGCGGGCTCAGATAGCTATACCAAGAACACACCCTACACAGCATGATCCATTCACTCGCACAGCCCACATCCACTCATTTTCAACACCAAGGCACATGAACACGAACAGAATCAGTTGTAGATGGGCCCCTAAAAGGCCTCAGGTTAAAGCTGACACACCTATAAAGCTCTCGAGAATCTCTACGGAACCACGAGTAAAACCCATCCACTGCATTTGGCAGCCCAAGACTTGTAACAAACCCCCTGACCCTATTGTAAATCCATGACCACCTACTAACTGCTTCACTCTTATCACATCATTTCGCTTAGTTCTTAGGTCTACCTAACTCCTAACTACACACACCAGCACCGAGCACTTATTAACTCCTAACCACTCCAGAACTTTAAGTTAATATTGTAACAAGGGACACCATGTCATTT
Organism: Ceratopteris richardii; assembly: GCA_020310875.1. Classification (NCBI taxonomy): domain Eukaryota; kingdom Viridiplantae; phylum Streptophyta; class Polypodiopsida; order Polypodiales; family Pteridaceae; genus Ceratopteris; species Ceratopteris richardii. Next base: position 3,810,694 of record CM035429.1, on the reverse strand, counting down.
TTGTGTCCATTGCAATGTTAACGTTTATTCATATATTCTCACAGAATCAGCTGCGACATTTTCAACATGGCGGAGGCCGCAGGAACTAGCTCTCACACAGAAACAAACCCGCAAGTGGTGGACTTGGACAGTTTACCCGTTTTGCCTGAGACTGTTGAAAGACCAGAAGAGTTGCAGGCCGTCAAAATCATACCTATTGCGGACCCTCCGCGTGGCCACACCATGCCCGTGGGAAAGACTTCACATTGGTTTACCGAGGTAGCAGGACCATTGGGGGAAGGAACGTATCTATGGGAATCAGAGTTGGACTACAATGGAAAGCAAGGCAGATACCATTTCTTTACAAGAGAATTTGAGAAGTTACAAAATGCGGAAAGTCTACGTCCGATATGGGAAAAAGCCGGATTGAGTGCCTATTTCAGTGCCCGACTCCCAAAACCTGACTTCATGCGATGCTACTATCTCATCAACACCTTGACTCCAAATCCGAACCCAAAAGGTGCAAGCTCATTTGTGATTCCATCTCTGACAAAGGGGAATGAGCTCAAGAGGTTTAGGCTATCAAACAATTTGGTGAGAGAAGCTCTGGATATGCGCGGCATGCATATTCCTACAGAAAAGGAAACCCTAGTACCGGACTACATGAAGAATCGAAGTCTCACCAAACTCAAAGACATGGTATCCATGACGCCTAATATTGCAATACACCTTCGCATGTGCATGCAACACTTTGCTTTCCCGGCGCAGGATAGATTCACCATGCCGCACAAAAAGATTTGGTTTAGCCTGTATCTGGCAGAGACACAGAGCCTCACCATCAACCTACCCCACTGGATAATTGATCAGATACACTTAGCTCACAAACGCTGACCGCGGAAACAGGTTTTATATGGTTGCTGTGCTCTGACAAGAATCATCTATAGGTGTTTGGCTTATGACATCCCAATCCAACGAGCCCTGATGTGGAATCGGGTAGAGCAGTTTCGAGGCAGGACATCCACTGGACCCCCTTCTAAGAAGATGAGAGGCACGGTCCAAGTCCCATGTGCTCAGCCACGTGGAGCGACCCTAACACCAGAAGTCACCCCGCCACCCCGAAGAGTCCGACCATTCACACTCCGACTTCCAAGACGCAGCACCGATGGTTCCACTTTGATATTTCCTCCCATCCCAACGGATCTCGAATTTCCTAGTGGTGCACCATTGGACGAACTCACTAATGAAGACTTCGAACAACTATTACAAGATGTAGAGCTGGAGGCAGAAGAGGCACAACAAGCGGAAAATGTACAAACGCAGGCCACAACCTCCCAAGCACCTGTCACACCTGTTGAAGTGGAGGAAGAAGATGACGGAGATGAAGAACAGGAGGATGATGAGGAGGAGTATGATCAAGAGCACCAAGAAGAGCAACAAGAAGTGCCAGAACTTGTAGGTGCACCTGCATATACAGCTCAACTACGAAGGCTATACGACACTATCAAAGCAGTACAAGAAAGGCATCAGCTCTCTCTGGTATCAGGTCAAGCTTTGATGCAAGAAATGCTATCAGATGAAGGAGTGGACCAACATTTCATTGACACCCTCAAATTAGTGTCAGACTCCTTAGGAGTTCCAGAGGCTGTCCACACCGCAGTCCGCCAGTCCGTAAGGTATGACAAACGCAGAGTGGACACATTACCACGAGCAGGTAAGACTATCAGGATACCCGTCACAGAACCGGAAGTACCCATTGAGACCACAGCCACCCCCATAACCACCACTGACCTCTCCGCTGAAACCTTCGTTCAGACATCACCCATCTCACCCCAGCATCCTCCATCACCACCTTCTCCGCCCCCGCCACCACCTCCCACCTTGGAAGAAACGACAGTCATCACCTCTACCTCCACTTATAATCCATCCTCATTCAAATCATTCTCATTTCGAGAACCCACCTCACAAGACACCCTCTTCTCCTTCGTCACCAATCCCTTGTACACTTCGTCCCATCTATCCGCTGAACCCATGACTGGCCATCCCATAATCACCAGCGTAGTTGGAAACCCAGCACCCACGGAAGGAACCCTGTGTTTCCCGACCTACCCCCCAATACGAGTACCTCCATTCCATAACCCTCCCTTCCCAGCTGGCCCCTACACCTCTTTCAACCGGACCTCACCACCACAATACCCGTCCTTTGTGGAGCAGTTCTTCCGCTCTCCCATGTTTCAAAGCCACCTTCCTCCGATGTTCGCAACGACATCAATTTACACGGACACCACACTCACTTCACCTACCATACCCACCTATATGGTAGCCCCTGCACACACCACCTTGTCTGATCCAATGGACATTTCACCAACCACAGCACCTCTCCCCACGATTTCCCCACCTTCCCCTCCCTTGCCCCCCACCTCACCACTCACATCAGTGGCACACACAGCATTCACTACACCCCTACCCAATCCCACCTC
>CM035429.1:3786897-3793238 GCA_020310875.1 Ceratopteris richardii | reverse complement strand
AGTATTGATTATAAATTTGATGACTATGAACGAGAAATTTGATGTTAATATATTCATATTGTTTGTTATTATGTTGATGTGATTAAAAAAAAGTTTTTTGTTTTACTTTCAGGAGCAATGGAAAACACAAATGAATTTCAAAGCAATGTGATTGATAATGTATTTTCATTGGAAAATTTATCAAAAACAAGTGGGATGAAGGTTCCTTCAAATAGGATTAAGGTTCAGAAATCTTTTGATTTGACACACAAGGAAGACATGAAATGGTTTGCTGATACTTATGATCATGAAGGAAACTTCAAAGGAGATGTACATTTATTTATGACAGATGCAGGATCTACATATGGTGATATGGGAAATATTGTTCATGTTAAAGAAGATGTAAATGCACAAGGCACACCATGTTTTACTTGTAAAGTGCTTCCAGATGGTGAGAATATTAATGCGAATAAGTTTTCCTTATCATGGGAGACTTTGTGTTTGGATGATATGAAAGATAGTATCTCAAAGTCTGATCGATCATTAGGTTCAATTGGATCGATCGAATCGATCGAATCAATAGAAGAATTAGTGAAAATTATAAAAGAAGCCAAAAGATTAACACAAAAGTCAAAATCTTTGAAGAGAAGCTCAGATGTATTTGAGAGATCTAAGAAACGAAAGTTGAAAGGTTCTTCAAATAAAGATTTAGGATCATCATCAAAGTCTGTACAAAACGATGAAGGTGTATCAATCCGACATTTAGATAATAGGAGTGAAGAAACAGAGGATACAGTAGTGCAGCCACAAGAAAATAAAATGATGGATTTACTACTTCAAAAACAAGAATACTATGCTTTTGGTTCTGATGCAGTATTTAATGTTGATGTAAAAAGATGTTTTCCAGCACCATCGAATTATGTATATCGGAAATTAAACAGAGATTGGGTGCGTACATTAATGAATGATTTTGTCTTGGCTCCGAAAGAGAATGAAGTTCTTGCAGTTGTTATGCCTATTGATCCAAGTGTGAGAATACCTCTAAAAACTTTATCTCATGATGATATTGATAAAGTTGAGTATTGGATAATATCTGGACAACATTCAATTAGCGCAGCGAAAACTTTACAAACTGTTAATTCTCCGATGGTGACATTACAGTTACGACAACAATTTAGATATAGAAAAGCAAAAATTATAGTAAATTGTCCTCCAAAAATTTCAAGGGAGATATCTAAAGAGGCTAATTTGATGGTGGCAAAGTCATTACAGAAGGAACCATTTGTGGATCAACTTTTACAAGCTAGATCTCAATGGAAAGCCAATGGATGTCCATCCAAACCTCCTCCAGGTGTTAATCAGAGTAAAAGAGAATTTATATCATGGCAGGTATGTTTATATTCTTTGTATTTTTTGTGTTTTAGTTACTATATATTATTATTTTTTAAAACTTGTATTTATTTAAAATATATGTTTTTTTTCAGAATTTTGTAGAGACTACAGAGCAAACTTTACAAAAAGGATTTATAAAGAATGATTTGCATCTTCTTTTATGTAATGATGAGGAATGGAAAAATTGGATATCAATAATGCGTTTGTATAGTCAAGGGGCACTACTTAATACAAAGGGTGAAGTGTCAAATAACAAAAGAGATTCAACAAAAGATGTTATATCGACATCCGCAAAGATGGTAGCAATGAAAGGTGGTCAATTGAAGCAGGCACCAGGGACAGTTATATTAGGTCCGACATTGTTCAGATGTATTGCAGGTTTGGACAATAAAGAAATTTTAGAACTTCAAAAGGCAATTTTAGAGAAGAAAATTTTGTTAAAAAAGGCAAAATCATTGAAGCACATGGTTGACATGGAAGAAATGGCATGGAGATTAAAGACAGATCGTGTCTTGAAAAATGCTATAATTGCATTTTTTATTGATTTAACAACAGAGGTTTTGACTTGGGAAAAGCTCTGTGAGAAATACAATATCACAGATGTACAATATGAAAAAATTAAAAGTTACAGTGAAACATTTGTGAAAGACTCATTAAACAGGGCAAAGAAGTCTCCTCCTTTACCAAAGGCCGCCATAACTTTGTTGAGTCATTTGTATAGAGTTGCAATGGGAATAAAGACCACAGCAAATGTTATTCCATGGTCAATCTATGGATTTGGTTTCGATTTGAACAAGGTGGAAAGTTGTTGTGCAGAGCAAGTTCTTCCATTCAATATTGTTTTCTTAAGGTTTGATTCAGAACTGTACAGTTTACATAGTCGGGAATGCATTTCAGCAACGTTCTTTTCCAGATTGATTTTTGCACTCAACACGATGAACTCCGAGACAGAATATGTTCTAGTATCTTTTATTGATTTCCTCTATGTCCATATGCTTGTAGAAGGAGTTCAACATACAGCTACAAAAATGACTTTCAAAATTGGAGCCACTCAGAGTAGTAATCCTTCCATCAAAGGAGAGATGGATTTTGCAATAGTGCTTATGTACATTAGCAAAGAGGATAATTATCAGATGATTGATAGAATAGATCAAGCAAATCTAAATATTTTTGCTCATAAAGGTCTGGATGGATTCATAGAAAAAAATTTCATTGATGATTTCATTAATAGTTTTGCTCGTGAAGACAGCTATGTTGTAGAGTTGTATTGTCGAGGAGTTGTTCTTCAAAGAAGTTTATCTAAGAAACGCAGATGTTTTGGTATATGTTTAGATGTTGAAGAAAAACAATTAGAATCAATTTGCTCTTCAGTTTTTGAGAATGACCCTGCTTTGCATCAATGGTGTGATATCAGTAATCAAGATACAGATATCAGGAATCAAGATACAGATAATACAAATGTGTTCGAGAATGTTGATGCTGAGATTGATGTACAACCTAGTGGAGAAGAATCAGAAAGTAATCAGGATGATACAGAAACCGATGAACATATTGTTACAATGGATGAAGATACTGCAGGTACTTCAAATGTATGAGGAAAAAAAGAAGGTTGAGAAAATATTGATTCCATGTAATGTAATAAATACCATAATTTTCAAAGTATATTTTTCTTTATATGCTAGTGATGATTGCATTTCTTGAACAATAGATATTTATTTTGAACATATTACCTTGTTGAGTAAAGTGAGTTAAAGTTCGACATCTCTTGTCTATTCGAGTAATTTAAAAATTAGATGCATAAATTCACATGTTATAATTTTTAAATTGATATGCATGATTTATGACTCCTTTGTTTGAAAAAATCTGAAACATATTGTTTTTAAAATTATGATGCATTTGATTAAATACAATTTTGAAATGTACGGTTAAGATGCAAATATTGAACTGTGCAGTTTTTAAAATCGAAAGCTTATTGTTTGACGTAGATGCACAGTGAAATTAATTATAAGTGTTTAGATAGAGAAATTAATAGATAGATTTTTATCATAAAGAGAAATTAATTGAGAAAATAAGTATTGATATGTCTGCATATTGTATTGATTATTATACATCTTTTGGATTTCTTTTTATTATAGATGTTAACAAAAATAAACATTTCATAAGTGATGATGGTATTGGAAAGCTTATTGGCCACTTTGAGGATGAAATGAGTACTCTACATGAGCAAAGCTCTTTTCAAACATCAGATAAGCTATCTAATGTTATGGAGAAACGACATGCTAGGCCTTTTTGGATTTTACCAGGTATATTGTGTAATATTATGATTATTTTATTCATATTATAACTCATTTATTGTAGATATATCAATAAGTTATCTTAAAGCACTCTTTTTAGTTATTGTGTATAATAAACCTCATTGTTTGATATATGCAGATAATATCTATCATCTTCATATAAGCAACAATTTTCTCCTTCTTGATCTAAATGCCCTTTTGTTCAAAAAAGATATAAGATGGAACATATCAGAGAAAGATTATGTAAAAAATCATTCAAATATTGATGACAAAAGATATTCTTTTCTTATGGTGAGGAGCCAAGAAGATTATTATGTGGATCACATTGAAGAAATATATAAACCAGATCAACTTATCATTAATGCTAGTTTCTTCAAAGGTTCTATCCCAATAGAAAATTGCAGCGACATTACCCCTTATCAAGCAAGACATGATCGTTCAGTACCAAGTGATCTTCTATCCTATATTTTGAGCTTCATCCAAAGAGATGATATTTTGCTCAATCGAATCCGACAACCACATATCATCAAAGAACATCTTATATTTCCTATGTTTCAACTTGCAATGGAGAATTCATCTTCTATGTTAGAACATGATATCTTGAGTGAATCAAATGATCATTCAAATAACTTGAGAGTATCTTCTTTTGATGACTATGAAGTACATAATAATAGTGAGAAAAATGTAGATGTTCCATTGATTTGCAACGAAATTGAAAAGGAACATACAACAATAGCATCGACAAAGCTAGAGGTTCCATTGAATTGCAAGGATATCGAAAAGGGAGATCTAGCAACAATAGCTTCAACATTTGGTGTTCCACTTTTAAATAAAGAGCAGCTAAAACTGTTACAAATGTGCTACAAAAATAAAAGCATGAGAGAAAATCATGCAATAGTGTATGCTACAAGATTGGGCTATCGACAAAGTCGTTTCATAAGCGGAGTTGCAGCAAAAGCATACATAAAAAGGTTACAAAAGGCATACCTTAATTTAATAGGTAAAGAAATTCGTCATACAATATTTATGTTTTTCTTTAATATCTACAGACAAATATTTATAAAATTTTTCTTTTGCAGGATAAAGAAAAACGTTGACGGCAAGGTGGATTATTAAATTTTCTCAAGATCTTTTGATTGGTTTGAAGATAACCCATTTTTTTAATGTTAGTTTCCTTGTTTCATGAAAGATTGTTTTTCTTCACAAATAAACACACATACACATACATACATACATATATATATACACACACACACGCATATATATGTGCACACACACACACACACATATGATAACCCATTTTTTTAATGTTAGTTTCCTTCTTTCATGAAAGATTGTTTTTCTTCACAAATAAATACACACACACACATATATGAAGTTTTTTCTAGGCTTAGTCTACTTTTAATTATATTGATTATAAGAAAAACTATAAAAGGAAATTGGAATCCCCATGAATATAAAATCATGCATTCAAATCAATTTTCCTACATTTTCTTATGTATTATCAATTTTAATTTACTATAAGTTTTAAATATTGAGAGAAATGATAATGGCTTAATTAAACATATCTTTAGTTACTGTGATTATGAAGTAATATAGAATGTAAAACAATTGATTTTTATATAAATCTAATTAACTTCAATTTTATTTTGCAGAACAAAATGCTGATTTGCATATGAACTACAAAGAAAACCCAAGCTTGGCATTGATGTCTTGCTTGTCTTCACACATATATGAATCTTCATCAAGAAAGCAAGGATTTTCTTCATTCCCAAGAGATGAAAGAAGGGTATTGATACTAGAAATGAATGGCATTTTGATCAAGACAATTGACAAGGAAAGGGGTGATCTATTACTTGAATCTTTGCAAAACCATATGAATTTTATTGAAGAGAACACAAGAATTGCGCATTACATTCGCAAGGATGCATTATATTTCTTGGATTTTTGTATGGATCTTTTTGAAGTGTGGATTTGGACCACAGAAAGAGTGTCGATAGCTCAAAGAACACTTGCAGTATGTTTTCCAAAACACCATCAAAGATTTCATATTATAGCAGGTCAGAGTGCATGCCAAAAAACTGATATCCGTATCGGATATAAGTTTGTGCATCATAAAAACTTGGACACAATTTGGAAAATTTTTCCAGATTTGGATGGAAATAATACCATTATTTTTGATGATACATTATATCATGTGATTTGGAATATGAAAGGCACTTATGTAATTCTACCGAAGCTGTGGAGGCAATCATCGGAGGAGTTGGAAAACTTTTTATCCAAAACAATGATTCCGTGGCTTTATGGATGGATTTGCTCAAAGAACAGACGTTCTTATACATGTAATACAATTGTAAATCAGAAACCTTGTGATAGAGAAACATATTATGTACTTGAACAATATATTCAGAAACGATATCAATGATTTTAAAATATTTGAACATCATGTATTTTATTGGTGTTTTTAAACACCACATATTTTTGGGACTGTTCAACCAAGTGAAAAATTATTGAAAGCCTAAATTGTATATATTTGAGTAATTACTGAATTCGATTGTTTTTCAAAGCCCTAAGTTAGTATGATAGATTTATTATAAAACTATATGAAACAATCTATAGTATTGACATAATTTTCATATCATTCACCTAAATGAACAATTATTAGTATGTCAAATT
>CM035429.1:3776897-3784397 GCA_020310875.1 Ceratopteris richardii | reverse complement strand
AGAATATACTCAACAGTGCATCAAGTTGTCAAATCAACTCACGTAGTAATATAACTACTCAGACTGATTCAGGGTACTTTAACAACTGAAGAACACACAACAATACGATGCGATAACAATACGCAGACACACACTCCGTCATTCAACTACTCGTTAAGGTGAACTTCGGTATGAACAGACGATGCAGAACTCAACACTAGCAATACTTAGAACTTCATAACAGAGTAAACACTAAGCTCACAAATGTTAAAGCGAACAATCTGGCAATTCCAGAAAAAGACGTCTCTTGCGACCATTCTCCTTACATTACTTTATATAGATTTACAAAATGTGCGTACCAACTTTTTGCGTGTAATTCAAGGAACTCCGTTACATCCGACAGTCATTACATCTGTCCCACTCCGGCGGCCGACTAACACTGGCACACACGGTGGACTCGAACTCGCAAGTTATTTTGATTACAAAATCATTGTTCTTCGATGATTCCTTCTAGATACATATTTCTGGCTAATCTAAATGTACGAGCTATTTCTTTCTTAAGGGTTTCTAATAACTGTTTAAGGGTGTCAGGTTCTAATATTTGCGCATCTACTCTAACAGAACTAAGAGCAATGGCTTCGGTAAGCAAAATTTCGGTCTGTGTTTGTAAAAGGCCTCCTGTAGGTAGAAGTCGTTAGATAGTGCCGCATCTCTGGCTGTCTTCATTTCCGCTACTTGCTTCTGCATTTCATTGATTCGGTCTTTCTGATTGCATACCTGATTATCTAGTCTTTCAAACTATTGATTCTGGAACTGTATGGTTTTGTGATATGCATCTCGTTCTCTGCGGGCATTCGCTAAATCCTTCTGAAATTTGGTTTCCCTGAGTAGTTGATGTTTGAGTATACTGTTGACCTCATCAAATGATTCTTTCGTTCTCTGTAATTGATCTTCTGTTTGTTTTGCTTCTTTCTGCTGCTCTTGGCTCCTTTGTATGGCTTCCTGCAACTGAACCCTTGTTTCTTCGAGTAGGTTTCCCAGCGCAATTCTTGTGTCTTCTGTATCTTTGATGGTTTGATTTAACTTTATTATCTCCGCGTCGGCTGCTGTGAGTAATTCTTCTTTTTCAGCCAATGCCTTATCTCATTAGCTTGAGCTTTCTTCCTGTGCTTGGAGTGTAGCCTGTAGTTGCTGGATGTGCTCATGGAGTGCATGGTTTTCCGCTCTTGCTGCTTGTAACTCTTCCTGGAGGGGGGTGATATCTGCCTCCATTACTTCCAATTTTCGTTGAAATTCATCTCGTGCACTATTTGTGGCTTGCTTCAGGTGTTGCGGCAGTTGTTGGGATAGATTAATCAACATTTGACCCATAGATTCTAACTCAGAGAAGACTGGAATGGGGTGGGGTGGCAGAGGAGAGCGAGGTTGCGAAGAGGTGGCGGTAAGGAGTTGTTGGGAATTCGGTGGGGAGTAATTGAGGGAGGATGAAGAGGTTTCAGCAGTTTCGGTGGGGTGACTGGGCTTGATGGGAGTGTGGGGTGGTTTCGGTGGGGGAATGGGGTTGACTGGTGGTGGTTTGGGAAGAGCAGAGTTAGTGGTTGTTACCTTGTTTGTTTGTTCAGTTTCTGCATTGTTCGCTTCTGTGGATTCCACTGCCTTCAATAGCTTGTCTAGTGCTTCCCTGGCAGATTCTTGCTCGTCTACCTGTTGCTTTGATTCTTTTTCGGTCGAAATTATTTCTGTCTCTGCTTGATCTTGTTTTTCTTGTTGCTCAGTCGATGATTCATTATGCATTCAGGTGGCTGTATCATGGAACGTCTCCTCTTCGTTCTTCTCGTCTTCTTTATCGTCATGTTTACTGTTTCCGGCTGAGCCTTGTGCTTCACTTTTGGAGGAGCTAATCCTGATGCGTTTCCAGCGGAACAATTGGTTGAGCTCTTCTTCATCTTCTTCTTCCTCATCCTCTAGTAGCTGTACTGACTCTTCATGCCTTAGGACGGGCCCTCGTGGTGGTGGTTGAGCGGCGAGTATGGTTGGAAAGAGAAAGGAAAGAATGTGGGGAAGTCTGGATTGAGGGGTGGTTCCTTTGTTGACTTGTTTCACTATGGTTACACACTCCTTGTGGATTCGGTGAAAGAAAAAGGATGCGAAGTTGACAGGTTCTTATGCAGCAAGGTCCATGGCGGAATAGAACGGGCGGGATATACCGTAGGTGCGTTTCTGGAGGTTAAGGATGGCGACTAAGAACTCTAGTGCAGTTCTTTCGGGTTCGGGGCGGCAACGGATGGCGTACTCGTTCGATGAATATCGGGGGAGAAGTTCTATCATTCTGGCTATGGGGATGCTTGGGCCATTCTCGCGGCCTTGTGGGGTGAGGTGGAAGGCTTCGGCAATTGCTTGGAAGGTTACTACGGCTCTAGATGGTAGGGAGGGGAAGAGCCATTGTCGTTCAGCGATGGGGGATTGGGCGATGGCAGGGATGATTTGTGCGAAGAAGGGATGGGCTTCCACTGAGTGCCATGGCTACTCAGCGAAGTTGGCCCTCGGGTGCGCAGGTATTCTCTTACCTCGGTAGGGATACCATCACAGAAGGTTGCAAAATTTCCCAACGCTTCCATTGCGCACGCGAACACGAATACACAGGGCACAGAGCACGAATACGTAGAACACAGAAAACACAAGCACAATCACAAGAACACAATAGCGTTTTTTGGCGCAACCGAAGAGATTAAGTAGAGACATTACGGTGGGGGGGTAGGAAGTGAGGGTTATCATTGTGCGGTGCTGGAATGATACTGCTTTCAATTTGACGTGCATGCTTGAGTAATTGGTAAGGAGGGCGGCTTATAACAAAACACGGCTATTAAAAAGAAAAGAAAGAACAACAAAAAAGAAAGAAAAAAAACTAAAAAATATGCGGTCCACCGCCGAATGTTTTAATGCGGGCTAGCAGCGTGTTGATACGGCCGCAACTTCGAACCGTTGATTGCTTTTGGCAGTGGACTTCCGGTCAACGTAGTCAACCGAAAAGTTGCTGGACCGATTGGCTCTGAGATCTTGTAAGGGCCGAGCCGCCGTAATTTGAATTTGCCTGCGGATCTATTTGACTTTGCATTATAGAAAAGTACTAGCTGACCCACCGAAAATACTGGAGTCTTTAGGTTTCGATCGTGCATCCTTGCCTGTCTTAGTTGAACTTCGTGCATGGTTAAAAAATTGAGCCATCGGTGCTCATCTAACTCTCTGAGTTTGTCCAACCGAAATGACAGTGAGTCTTCCGGTAGCAGTTTCTGGGTAATGGCTACTCGTAAACTTGGTATGACTACTTCCATTGGTGCTCTTGCTTCTAATCCATAAGCTAATTTGAAAGGTGTCAATCCTGTTGTCACCTTGTATGTAGTCCGGTATGCCCATAGTACTGCAGGTAACATTTGATCCCATCTTTCTGGTGATTCCATGATCAATTTTCGAAGAATATTCAGCAGAGATTTATTTGTAGTTTCGGCCAAGCCATTAGTAGGAGGATAATAAGGAGAACTAAATTTATGTGTGACTTGGAACGATTGTGTAAGTGCCTTCATTAAATTGTTTATAAAATGAGTGCCTTGATCTAAGACAATTTCCAGTGGTAAGCCAAAACGTGGAAAGACATTGGTTAGTAGACACTTTGCTACCGTAGCGGCTGTAGCAGACCGTAAAGCCCAGGCTTCTGCCCATCTGGTTGCATAGTCTGTACAGGTCAGTATGTAACGGTTGTTACTGAAGACTGCTAGAGGTGTAATTGGACCGATAAAATCTAGACCCCACTTCTGGAAAGGTTCCAATGGTAAGATTGGTTGCAGAGGAAAGAGATGACGTTGCAAAGGCTGGCCAGATCTTTGACAAGTATCACATTGTTTGACAAACTGTGAGATATCTCTGTACATCGTTGGCCACTAGAGACCACTCTGCAGAATTTTCCAGTGAGTTAAATCTACTTCAAAATGGCCACCGGAAGGAATCGAATGAGCCAAAGTAATAACTGAATTAACTTCATGCGGTGGAATACAGTGAAGTAGGATTCCGATGTGATCTACATAATATAATTCTCCAGCAATTAACCGAAATCGGCGGCTAAAGACTGCAATTTTCCTGCGTACTGCCGTAGAAGTCTGAGATGGAAGACAACCATCAGTGAGAAAGGTCAAGATCTGATCATAATATGAAAATGGGATAGGTGGGTCTACAGAGGCTTCATTAACTGGTTCTATCACATAAATCGCGGGTGTCGTGTCATCTATGCCCACCGGAGCTTCACCGAAAAATCTAAGCGGGATAAGAAATCGGCTAAGGCATGTGAAATGCCTGGCTGGTGAATGACTTCGTAGTCGAATTCCTGCAAGAGTAGTACCCATCGTGCTAATCGACCACCTAGATGTTGTTGCCAAACTAGATAGACAAGTGCAGCATGATGTACATGAAATGTAAATTTACGGCCTAGCAAGTAATGTCTGAATTTCTTGACCGAATATACAAGCCCTAGACACTCTCTTTTTGTTACAGAGTAATTCTTTTCAGCAAGGGCTAATCTTCGACTTGCATAATACACTGTTCTGAACCATTTATCAATTTGTTGCATCAACACACTTCCTATTGCTATATTTGAAGCATCGACAAATACATGAAATGGGTGATCCCAGTCTAGTGGCTGTAAGATAGGAACTTGTGTTAATAAATGCTTTAGATGATCAAATGCTATCTGACATTCCTGGGTCCATTCAAATTGTCGAGGTGTCTTGGCGATTAGCTTGTTTAGTGGTATAGCCAAATGAGCAAGCCACCGTAAGTGCCTTCCATGCCACCGTACTTGGCCCATAAAGCGCATAACTTCTTTTGGAGTAGCTGGCACCGGAGCTTCTAATACTGTCAAAATTTTATCTGGATCTACTTGGATACCTTGAGCAGATACAATGTGGCCAAGTAGCTTGCCACATGAAACCGCAAACACAGATTTATTTGGGTTCAAGCAGAGTCTATACTCTCTGCATTTCTGAAAGCAGCACCGTAAATGGAACATGTGTGCTATCATCTTACCGAAAATTGAAAAATCGTCGAGATATACTTGCATAAAGGAAGTGAGATAAGGAGAAAATATCTCCTGCATACATCTTTGAAATGTGCTTCGTGCGTTTCTTAATCCAAACCACATTACCGTACAAGCAAAGACACCCCAGTTGGTAATAAATGCAGTTTTTGGTATATCTTCTTCGGCCATTCTTACTTGGTTATAGCCACTGTATCCATCTAGGAATGAGTACATCTCGTGGCCTGCTACTCTATCAAGCATGGTATCCAAAAAGGGAATTGGAAAGGGATCCGGTACGGTTGCTACGTTTAATTTCCGGTAATCTACACAGATTCGCAATTGCTTGTTTTTCTTTGGCAAAATCACAATCGGAGAGATCCACTCAACATGCTCTACTGGCACGATGAATCCAACTTTTAATAATCTGTCAAGTTCTGCCTTTACCTGAGATGCATAATGGGGATTCATTCGATAGCTGGTTTGCTTTATCGGTCTTGCTTCTGGCTTCAGCATGACTCTGTGCTGGTAGATGCGGGGGTCCAATCCTTTCATGTCTTTGTAGTCCCATGCAAAGACGTCGGTGAATTCTCGGAGTAGCTGGATTAAACCTGCTTGAAATGTTTCCGGTAAGTTTTGCTTTATCCTTACAGGACGCGGATGATCTTCATCTCCTAAATTCTAAGTGATCAGCTGATCTTCGGGGACATAGAACTGTTGATGTTTCCCTGTGTTGTCTGTTGGTTTAAGAAGTTGCTGCATTTCATCATCATGTGTCGAAACATTGTCTTCCATCTTAGCCTCTTCTGTGATGGGTATTATTGTACAGACTGAAGCATTCCAATTATCTACAACGGATTGTAGATCAATAGTCCCTAAGGAAATTAAATCAGCGTTACTCTTCAGAAACTCTTCTTCTTCATCGTCTGACAATCCATCTAGCATATGGACGGGTTCAGCAAAATATGGCGTGTAGCTCGCAAGGTTGTATAGCATCTAATTTTACCACATATCTAGGATTGGCATCTTTGAATGTAAGCTCTTGTGCAGACCAGTCCTGTATTACCTTTGCATGCTTCAGCCAAGGTCGACCGAAAAGAAGGTTGTAATCCAAAGTAGATTCCGGCAGATCTAGTATAACAAAGGTCATTTTAAAGGTCGTACCTTGTAAAGTGATGGGTACATTCCGCACAAGTCCTACAGGATGGACTCTTGATTGATCTGCCATTCTGACAAAAAATTGAACTGGTTCGATTTCGGTCCATCCTAACCTTTTGCATAATGCCGCAGTCACAATGTTAACACCAGAGCCTCCATCAATTAATACCTGTGTAATCTTATGATTCTTATACCACACTATAATCAAGGGAACTGAATGATCAACCGTAGAATTAGGTTCCGGTTGAACTGCTGCTGTCGCTGGAATACAAGAAGGCACCAGACTGAACTGTTGTTGGAACTGTTGGCGAATTCCTGGTACTAATGCCAGTAGTTGGCCCAGAGGCAGAGTGATAGATGCGTTAGATAGGATTTCCCAAGCCTGTTGAGATTGATTGACAGGCTCTACTGATGTTGAAGTTGATGCCTCTGCTGATGCGGAGGTGTCTACGGTTGGTAATGTATCTGCTACTGATGATGTTCCTGCTACTAACTCCCTTTGTTGTGTTCCGATGGTTGGGTTACCAGAATAGGCTCTGGGAAGACTGGTGGTTCTGCTGTGGTCCATTGATTAGCCTTGTTGTACATTCTGTGTTGTTCACATATCCCTGGTTCAAATATTTCTACTACCGGTTGCAGTTGTTTACCGGAACGGGTCTTGACTGCAGCAGCCTATGTCTCCACCAGTGTGATTTTTACCATGTTGGTCATTGGATTTTGACGTTCCTTCTTCCTTTGATCATACTCAGCTGCATCCTTGCAAAATCTCCTAATATGTCCAAATTCACCACAAAAATGGCAGCGTGGTGGTGGTAAATTGGGATTTTCTGGTGGTGGTCCGTTCTGCCAGCGGTTTGTATTATAGTTGTTATTCCTCTGTCCTCGGTAATTTCGATATCCTTGCTGCTGGTTGTTTCTCATTTGTGGAGGCACATAGTGGTTGGCTGGCTGTCCTTGTTCCTGGATAATTGCATTGACAGTCGCTGTTCCCTGTACTCTAGCGTTGTATGCGTAGTTTTCGGTGGTGTGTCCGGCAATGTTGCAGATAGCCTAGAATGTCTGATTAAGTGCACAATTGGCACTAGTATGTCCTGAATTTTTGCATGTGATGTAGTATACTTGTCTGGTCATATCTTCGGCAACATTTTTGTTTGTTTTAAACCACTCCAGATCTTCTGTAAATCTGCTGACTTTGTTTTCCAGTTGCAGAGTCATTGCAATAACTGCATCGAGTGTCATAGCTCCGACACATCTTATGATCATGATCTGCTTAAGTTGTGGAGTTAAGCCATTGATGAACC
>CM035429.1:3766897-3769397 GCA_020310875.1 Ceratopteris richardii | reverse complement strand
GTGGCCTTGAGATATCGTAACATTCTTCTTGCAGCTTGCAAGTGTGTAGTCCTTGGACTATGCATAATTGTGATAACACTCCAACTCCATATGCTATGTCAGGCCTAGTTATTGTGGCATAATTGAAAGAGCCTACAATAGAGCGATAAAAAGTTACATCCTCTAATGGCTCTCCATCAATGGAGCTTAGCTTTACATTAACTTCCATGGGATTTGAAATAGGCTTGCAATGTAGCATCCCAAACCTCTCAAGTAGGTCTAGAATATACTTCCTTTGTATCAACATAATACCTTCTTCTTTGTATACAACTTCAATGCCAAGAAAATACCTAAGATCTCCAAGATCAGATATCCTAAACTCCTTTCCAAGCTTTGCCTTGATCTCCTCAATGCCCTTTGTATCATTACCTGTAATGATAAGATCATCTACATACACACACATGTAGACTACAAGTTCTCCTCTTTGTTTGATGAAGAGAGATGGATCCGCCTTGCATTGATTGTAACCACATTTTATCAAATAGTCCACCAATCTTTGGTTCCAAGCCCTTGGAGCTTGCTTTAGGCCATAAAGTGCCTTCTTCAACCTACAAACATGATGTGGAAACTCTTTATGAACAAAACCTAGTGGTTGCTCCATGTATACCTCTTCTTCCAAGTCTCCATTGAGAAAGGCATTCTTGATATCCAATTGGAAAAGCTTCCATCCTTTGCTAGCAGCCATTGCAATGAGTGTCCTAATGGTGCTCATCTTTGCCACGGGTCTGAATGTCTCTTCAAAGTCCACTCCATAGGTTTGTGCAAAACCCTTGGCCACCAATCTTGCTTTGAACCTAGAAATAGATCCATCTGAATTCCTCTTTACTTTATACACCCACTTATTGCCTATTACCTTCATGTTCTCCTTCTTGGGCACTAGAGTCCATTTTTGATTTTCCTCAAGTGTGTCGATCTCTTCTTGCATTGTCTCTTTCCATTCGGTGTACCTGCTTGCATCTTCATAGCAATCGGGCTCATGATCTTCTACTACTTTGTTCATATATGCATAATGTGTTGCCATGTATGAATCATAAGTAAACCTTTGAGTTGGATACTTAACTCTAGAAGACTTCCTTTCTTGACCTTTTGGAGGAATAAACCTCCTTTGCCTTCGAAACTTGATCTCTTTCTTTGACGTGGCTTCTTTCTCCATCATGTGCCTTCATCATCTTCAACTTCATTACCTTCTTCATCCAACTCCACCAATGTTGCTTTGCCTTTGTTGATTGATTGTGCTTCATAGCTTGATGAAGATCTCCCCCTCCATGCTGAGTTCATGGTTGAACTATCTTCATTGATGGAACACCTTGGGCCGCTTAGCTCTAGGTCGATTTGTTCTTCATCATGTCCATGCTTTTCTTCTTCATAGTCCTGCATACAATCATACTTCTTATACCAAGGGAGTAGCTCATCAAATGCTACATCCCTTGATATCCTCAAGTCCTTTGTGTTTGGGTTGAAGCACCTCTAACCTTTATGATCATTTGAATATCCTAGAAACACACACTTTTTTGCCTTTGGTTGTAGCTTGTGCCTCAATTCACTTGGCACATGTACATAACAAGTACATCCAAATATCTTCAAGTGGGAAAGATCAGGTTTCTTACCATAATAGGCTTGATATGGTATCAAGCCATGGATCCCTGAGGTAGGAGCCATATTCATAAGATACACGGCAGTATTTGCTGCATCACTCCAAAACATGTTAGGTACATTCATCTCATTAAGAATTGCTCTAGCGATCTCGGTAATGTATCTATTCTTTCTCTCTGCTACTCCATTTTGTTGGGGTGTGTACCTGCATGTTACTTGCCTCTTGATGCCTTGATCCATTAAAAAATCAAAAAACTCATTGGAGAAATATTCCCCCCCTCCATCGGACCTTAGCTTCTTGATATATGTACCTGTTTCCTTTTCTACCATTGCCTTGAATACTTTGAAACATGTAAACACATCTGATTTGTTTTTTATGAAATAAACCCAAACCATCCTTGTGCAATCATCTATAAAAGTGACAAAGTACTTGTTACCTCCAATGGATTTCTCTTTGGTTGGCCCCCACACATCTGTATGTATCAACTCCAATGGATGTTGGCTTATGTAGCCACTCTTCTTGAATGGAGTCTCGCTTGCTTCCCTAGTTGACAAGATTCACATAAATGCTTCATACCTTGTCCTTGGAAGTTGGGAAGACCTTCAACCAGCCTCTTGAATTGCATTTCCTTCATTCTTTGTATGTTGATGTGACCTATCCTCTTGTGCCACAAGTCCAACTCCGAAATCCTCTTGTTTCCATATGTGAAGTAGACATGTTGAGTGAAATGAGAATTTGCCTCCAAAGTGAAGAGTCTCCCTTGCTTCTTTCCTCTTGCTATGACCTTGTAACCTTGCTTAGGGTTCTCCACAAAGCATCCACCTTTGTTGAACCTTACTTGATAACCTCTTTCAACCATTTGCCCAA
>CM035429.1:3759397-3761897 GCA_020310875.1 Ceratopteris richardii | reverse complement strand
GTTTGATGCTCACATATGAGCAAGACTTGAAGGGAGATGGAGATAAAGGTCAAAGTTCTGCAATGTACATGAAGAATAAGAAGAAAGGAGACAAAGGTAAAGCAAAGGATGAAGAGGAGTCTAATTCTCAAGCTTATTATGCAAGAGGTAAAGGCACTGGCAGAGGAAGAGCAAGAGGCTTTGGAAGAGGAAGAGGTAATCAAAATAACAACAAAAAGGCTTGTTGGATCTGTGGATTGAATAATCATTTGGCTCATGACTGTTGGCACAACCAACAAGGATCAAACCAGAATCAAAACAACAATAGCAGAGGTCGAGGTGGAAGATATCAAAGTAATTTTCAAAGAGGTAGACAAAGTCAAAGAGGAGGCTATGGTAGAGGTGGAGGAAGAAGTTGGGGACAGAATCAATCCTACAACACCACCTACTACAACTATGCAAATGACACACAGAATGAAAGTCATACATCATTAATGATGAACTCAATCAACACATCAGACAAAGAAGATCTAAAGGTATTTTACATTGACTCTGGATGTTCTAATCATTTGTCAGGAAACATAGAATTGATGTCAGATTTGGAAAAAGGCATTTCTAGTCACACAGTTCAAACTGGTGATAATACAAGACATAGTGTACATTCAATTGGAAAAGTGAAATGCAAGAGTGGAGCAGATTTGCTAACCAATGTTTTGTATGTTCCTACAATACCTAAAAACTTGATTAGTGTGGGACAGATAGTTGAAAAAGGTTTTCAAGTCAGGTTTACAAATGAAGGAGTATTTGTGGAAGATCCAGAGAATGGATATAATCAGATTGTCTCTGGTAAGAAAGAAGGTAGACTCTTTACTTTAAGAGTGCAAGGGAACATTGGTCAAGCTTTGCTCACACATGGTGAAGCAGTGATTACAGAACTTGATCTCTGGCATAAGAGATTAGGTCATTTCAATGAAAGAGGAATTAAAGCTATGGTTGCTAATCAGTCTGTACTAGGATTACCAAATGTGCAAAGTCAACATATGGTTTATAAATGTGAAGCATGTCAAATGGGTAAAGCACACAGGTTACCATTTCAAAAGAAAGGATTCAAACATGATGGAGTACTTGAGCTCATTCATACAGATGTATGGGGACCAACAAAAGAAGGATCTATCAGTGGCTCAAGGTATTATGTTCTTTTCATTGATGATGCTACAAGATGGATAACATTATATGTTTTGAAGGAAAGATCAGAAGTGTTTGGAGCTTTCAAGCATTTTCATGCATATGCAGAGAGAGTAACAGGTCAAAAGCTTAAAAGACTGAGGTCTGATGGAGGGGGAGAATATTTCTCCCAAGAGTTCAATGATTATCTTTGGAATGCAGGTATTAAGAGAGAAATAACTTGCAGGTATACACCACAACAAAATGGTGTAGCAGAAAGAAGGAACAGGACTTTGGTTGAGTTTGCTAGAGCTATGTTGAAGGAGAAGAATTGTCCAAATTATCTTTGGGCTGAAGCTGTAAATACAGCTACATATCTTGTGAATAGATTACCATGTGAATCTCTGAATGGAATGACTCCATATGAAGCTTGGTGGGGTAAGAAACCAACACTAGATCATTGTAGAGTGTTTGGATCAATTGCATATGCTTATGTGCCATCACAACTTAGGCATAAACTTGAACCAAAGGCAGAAAAATATGTGTTCAT
Source organism: Ceratopteris richardii (assembly GCA_020310875.1). NCBI lineage: Eukaryota > Viridiplantae > Streptophyta > Polypodiopsida > Polypodiales > Pteridaceae > Ceratopteris > Ceratopteris richardii. Next base: position 3,760,204 of record CM035429.1, on the reverse strand, counting down.
TGGTTATGATGAAAAGCAGATGGGTTACAGATTGTGGAATCCTCTAACCAAACAATTTATTGTTTCTAGAGATGTTACATTTGATGAACAGAAAAGTTGGTATGCAGATCAAAGTCATACAGCTGAAGAATTTGAAGAAGAGGTAAGAAGATGTGAGAAAGGAAAATCAATTGTGCAGGTGAATAGAGATGAAGACTATATGCAAGCAAGTACATCCAGAAGTGGATTAACAAGAAGGAATGAAGAAGCTCCTATATTTGATGAAGAGGTGTATCCAGACACTTATGAAGAATGTGAACCAAGAAGGTCAAGCAGGACTAGAAGACAACCAGAAAGGTATTCTTATGATACTTCTTACATAACTCAGAAGAACTATGCATATATGGTCAAAGATGATGAAGAACCCCAGAACTATGATGAAGCTAAAGGTAAGAAGCAATGGGAAGAAGCAATGAAGGAAGAGTTCAATGCACTCGAGGAGAACAAGACATGGGAACTTGTTCCGAAACCAAATGGTAAGAAAGTAATTGGAAATAAATGGGTTTATAAAGTGAAGAAGCTTGCAGATGGAAGTATAGCCAGATACAAAGATAGATTGGTGGTGAAAGGCTATGCCCAGACCTATGGCATAGATTATGATGAGACATTCAGTCCTGTAGCTAAGATGTCAACTATAAGGACAATCATTGCTATTGCAGCTTCAAAAGGATGGACCCTAAGTCAATTGGATATAAAAAATGCATTCTTGAATGGATACATATCAGATGAGGTATACATGGAACAACCTCAAGGGTTTATAGATTCCAG
>CM035429.1:3699397-3751897 GCA_020310875.1 Ceratopteris richardii | reverse complement strand
TTTACGACTCTCCCATACCCTTCAACTTGAGATCCTTTTCATAGTTCCTTTATTCTAACACAAACTCTGAACCTCGATGACTTGATGTTATTCAATGATTTTGTTAGCGTATCAATCACGTTATCCTTTGAACCTTTATGATATATCTCCACTTAAGTTTCCACCAATGTCTCTCTTAAAACATGATAGCATACCCCTATGTATTTGGTCCTTGTGTGGAAAATAGTGCTAGATGTAATTGATGGGGAAGTATCTCAACCCCTAAGCAACGACGAAGCATGAACGACCTCCACAGGTATCCTTCTTTGACCTCTGCACACCAAAAATGCTCTTACTCAGCGCTTATGCAGAGAACTCCAGTGAGCTTTTGTAGACCTGTAGTAGACACCAAGAGCTTTCCAACAAGACAAATTTTACTTCAAATGGATGCTTACACAAAGAGAAACAATGTCTACAACATGAGCTAGTTGAATGCTCACAACTGCTAGTCAAGCAGAGACCTCACTTCACTCCAGCAAGCTTTTCTCAGAGATTATACAGAGAATGAATCTCAAACTTGGGTCAACCTTAGAGCACTCTCATAGATACCCAATGGCACCAAAATCATAGCAAATGAATAACTAGAGAAGGAGAACCAGCCCTTACAATAGAGAGCAAAATATTTCCAACAGAGCCTACACACAGAGAGAGATATCAATCACACAACTTCACTAAAATGCATGTTGCTCCGAGATTACTCAGAGAATGATCCAGAGACTTTGTTAGCATAAAATAGACTCTAATAGGTTTCCAATGAGACAAGAATTACATCAAATGGATACAATATGAGGGAGAACCAATGCTAACAACTCAGGGGTAGAGAGTTGCAACACTTCCTGCGCACACACATAGATATGCCTACTAAAAGAAAACAAACAAGCAAGCAAGGGGCTAGCGTAATCAAGGGGCTTGCTTATCACAACTCCAGCACTTAGTGCTCACTTTAAATGAGCTAAAACTCCAAGAAGATGGCCCAAAAGAAGTCGGGATACATGCTCCTTTTATAGTGAGAAGTGTGCCCCTAAAATCTAGGAACTACCTTTCCAAATCAGCCTCCTAACTTGGAGGATTTAGTTGAGATGAATTGGGGAGTGGTTGAGTGACTTTTCTTGATGGAATCTCGTGGCTTTTGGCTTCCTTTGATTCCTCCACATGTCCATAAAAGATTCCCCACGAATTTGTAGCTTGAAGCTTGACTTTTAACACTCCCCCTCAAGCTTCAATTCTTCATCCTCATCCAAGCTCCTTCATGTTGATGCTTTGCTTGAATTTTGAAATCTTCATTCCAAGCATGACTAGGTAACCACTTTTACTTCTTCTATCCTCCTTGGAACCGGCCCAATCCGCATCAGAATAAGCTTTGACCTGCATATCATCATCAAATGAATAGAACAATCCTTCATTTACAGTGGCCTTGAGATATCGTAACATTCTTCTTGCAGCTTGCAAGTGTGTAGTCCTTGGACTATGCATAAATTGTGATAACACTCCAACTCCGTATGTTATGTCAGGCCTAGTTATTGTGGCATAATTGAAAGAGCCTACAATAGAGCGATAAAAAGTTACATCCTCTAATGGCTCTCCATCAATGGAGCTTAGCTTTACATTTACTTCCATGGGATTTGAAATAGGCTTGCAATGTAGCATCCCAAACCTCTCAAGTAGGTCTAGAATATACTTCCTTTGTATCAGCATAATACCTTCTTCTTTGTATACAACTTCAATGCCAAGAAAATACCTAAGATCTCCAAGATCAGATATCCTAAACTGCTTTCCAAGCTTTGCCTTGATCTCCTCAATGCCCTTTGTATCATTACCTGTAATGATAAGATCATCTACATACACACACATGTAGACTACAAGTTCTCCTCTTTGTTTGATGAAGAGAGATGGATCCGCCTTGCATTGATTGTAACCACATTTTATCAAATAGTCCACCAATCTTTGGTTCCAAGCCCTTGGAGCTTGCTTTAGGCCATAAAGTGCCTTCTTCAACCTACAAACATGATGTGGAAACTCTTTATGAACAAAACCTAGTGGTTGCTCCATGTATACCTCTTCTTCCAAGTCTCCATTGAGAAAGGCATTCTTGATATCGAATTGGAAAAGCTTCCATCCTTTGCTAGCAGCCATTGCAATGAGTGTCCTAATGGTGCTCATGTTTGCCACGGGGCTGAATGTCTCTTCAAAGTCCACTCCATAGGTTTTTGCAAAACCCTTGACCACCAATCTTGCTTTGAACCTAGAAATAGATCCATCTGAATTCCTCTTTACTTATACACCCACTTAATACCTATTACCTTCATGTTCTCCTTCTTGGGCACTAGAGTCCATGTTTGATTTTCCTCAAGTGCGTTGATCTCTTCTTGCATTGCCACTTTCCATTTGGTGTACCTGCTTGCATCTTCATAGCAATCGGGCTCATGATCTTCTACTACTTTGTTCATATATGCATAATGTGTTTCCATGTATGAATCATAAGTAAACCTTTGAGTTGGATACTTAACTCTAGAAGACTTCCTTTCTTCACCTTTTGGAGGAATAAACCTCCTTTGCCTTGGGAACTTGATCTCTTTCTTTGATGTAGCTTCTTTCTCCATCATGTGTCCTTCATCATCTTCAACTTCATTACCTTCTTCATCCAACTCCATCAATGTTGCTTTGGCTTTGTTGATTGATTGTGCTTCATAGCTTGATGAAGATCTCCCCCTCCATGGTGAGTTCATGCTTGAACTATCTTCATTGATGGAACACCTTGGGCCGCTTAGCTCTAGGTCGATTTGTTCTTCATCATGTCCATGCTTTTCTTCTTCATAGTCCTGCATACAATCATACTTCTTATACCAAGGGAGTAGCTCATCAAATGCTACATCCCTTGATATCCTCAAGTCCTTTGTGTTTGGGTTGAAACACCTGTAACCTTTATGATCATTTGAATATCCTAGAAACACACACTTTTCTGCCTTTGGTTGTAGCTTGTGCCTCAATTCACTTGGCACATGTACATAACAAGTACATCCAAATATCTTCAAGTGGGAAAGATCAGGTTTCTTACCATAATAGGCTTGATATGGTGTCAAGCCATGGATCCCTGAGGTAGGAGCCCTATTCATAAGATACACGGCAGTATTTGCTGCATCACTCCAAAACATGTTAGGTACATTCATCTCATTAAGCATTGCTCTAGCGATCTCGGCAATGTATCTATTCTTTCTCTCTGCTACTCCATTTTGTTGGGGTGTGTACTTGCATGTTACTTGCCTCTTGATGCCTTGATCCATTAAAAAATCAGAAAACGCATTGGAGAAATATTCTCCCCCTCCATCAGACCTTAGCTTCTTGATATATGTACCTGTTTCCTTTTCTACCATTGCCTTGAATGCTTTGAAACATGTAAACACATCTGATTTGTTTTTGATGAAATAAACCCAAACCATCCTTGTGCAGTCAACTATAAAAGTGACAAAGTACTTGTTACCTCCAATGGATTGCTCTTTGGTTGGCCCCCACACATCTGTATGTATCAACTCCAATGGATGCTGGCTTATGTAGCCACTCTTCTTGAATGGAAGTCTCGCTTGCTTCCCTAGTTGACAAGATTCACATAAATGCTTCATACCTTTTTCTACATGTCCTTTACCTTTGGGAACATGTAGATTAGTAAACCAAGAAGAATTGCAACTCATATGGTTGCTACATCCACTATCAATATACCAAGTGTTTTCTACTTTGCATGAATTCCCATTCATGTGCATCATCAAGAGATTGTCATTTTCTGAATTTGTAGAAGCATAATTACCTTGGCCTTTGTATGAAGAACCTTGATTATAGCTCCTTTGGTTTCCTCCTTGGTAGCAATCTCTAGCATAGTGGCCAAACTTGCCACATATGTAACATCCTTCACCATCTTGATTCCTGTTTTGTTGATGTCGTCCTCCTCTTCCTCTTGTTCTTCCTCTCCCTCTTTGTGATGAGGTGCATTGGCCATGTCCTTGATTGCTTGAGTGGCCTTGCCTTCCTCCAAACCTTCCTTTGCCCCTTCCTTGTCCTCGTCTTCCTTTGCCCCTTTGATTTCCTGCATAGAAAACTTGTGCATCCTTGCTTTTGGTTGAACTTCCACCTATGTTCATTTCTTCGGTGACCATGAGAGCAACCAATTGCTCAAAATCGGGAAGATTATCCCTTACATAAACTGAAGTGGTAAAAGGTTTCCACTTCTCATCATCTCTCAAACCATTGAGAGTATAAGCCACAAGATCGTCATCATCTACGTGGCTTCCAATGGATCCCAATGCATCTGATAACTCCTTGACCTTAAGTATGTAGTCATTTATGCTACTACCTGAGCTCTTCCTAAGGTTGTTGAGCTCATTCTTGAGCTGGATCTTCCTTGCTTTGGTGCTTGTTGAATAAAGCCTTTCAAGTGTCTCCCATACCTTCATGCTTGAATCCAAGTCTTGGATATGGCCAATCATGCTATTGCTAATGTGTTGGGAAAGGATAAAGATAACCCTCTTGTCTCTTTCATTCCATTCCCTAAAGACCCTTCTCTGGTCATTGGTTGGATTCTCATCCAACCTAGGTCTTGGTTCACTTCCACTAATCAACCCCCAAAGGCCCTTGCCCATAAGATAGTTGGAGACCCTAAATCTCCATGGTTGATAGTTCCCTTTGTCTAGCTTTTCAATTTGAGTGTTGAAGTCTCCCATATCTAGTCTTTGATACTTGACCTAGCCCTTGGCTAATGCTCCAATGTGTGTAAAATGAAAATGAGGCTCTAAGGTTAGCTCAATCCAAAGCTTTCCTTAGATGGACACCTTGTGCTCCTGAAACTTTGAGTAGAATAGCTCCCCCTTGATGTGAGCTACCTCCAAGAAGCTTTTGTTGATGCAAATCTTCAACCACCAGCTCCAAGAGGTCTTCTTGCTTGTATGTGATGCCTCCAAGATGCCCAAATGCTCTGATACCACTGATGGGGGAAGTATCTCAACCCCTAAGCATTGACGAAGCGTGAATGACCTCCACAGGTATCCTTCTTTAACCTCTGCACACCAAAAATGCTCTTACTCAAAGCTTATGCAGATAACTCCAGTGAGCTTTTGTAGACCTATAGTAGACACCAAGAGCTTTCCAACAAGACAAATTTTACTTCAAATGGATGCTTACACAAAGAGAAACAATGTCTACAACATGAGCTACTTGAATGCTCACAACTGCTAGTCAAGCAGAGACCTCACTTAACTCCAGCAAGCTTTTCTCAGAGATTATACAGAGAATGAATCTCAAACTTGGGTCAACGTTAGAGCACTCTAATAGCTACCCAATGACACCAAAATCATAGCAAATGGATAAATAGAGAAGGAGAACCAGCCCTTACAACAAAGAGCAAAATATTTCCAACAGAGCCTACACAGAGAGAGAGAGATATCAATCACAAAACTTCACTAAAATGAATGTTGCTCCCAGATTACTCAGAGAATGATCTAGAGACTTCATGAGCAGAAAATAGACTCTAATAGCTATCCAATGAGACAAGAATTACATCAAATGGATACAATATGAGGGAGAACCAATGCTAACAACTCAGGGGTAGAGAGTTGCAACACTACCTGCGCACACACATAGATATGCCTACCAAAAGAAAACAAACAAGCAAGCAAGGGGCTAGCTTAAGCAAGGGGCTTGCTTATCACAACTCCAGCACTTAGTGCTCACTTTACATGAGCTAAAACTCCACGAAGATGGCCCAAAATAAGTCGGGATACATGCTCCTTTTATAGTGAGAAGTGTGCCCCTAAAATCTAGGAACTACCTTTCCAAATCAGCCTCCTAACTTGGAGGATTTATATTTAGCTCTGAAATCAGCACGTTCTACCTACTTTATGATCTATTTTTTTGGACCCTCTTCTCATATTTCAAAGATAACGATTGGTTGAAGATTCTTCTCATGCTATTGAGTGCATTTTTGTGTATGCTCATTTGTTTGAGTATCAATAGCAACATGCGAGTAAACGTGTAGATTTGTGCATATATGATTCGAGTGTATGTATCTGCCTTTTATTTTCATTATGTGCACAACTTTTGCAATTGAATGCGAGTAAATCTTATGCACATCTACATGAGGTAGATCTCGGTTTGCATATGCAGCATGGATTCCTCTACTTAAATCCACAACTGCACTTGTATGGAGTTATAAAGAGTGCGATGATAAACTTTGTCACAATTGTAAGTGTAATGGTTGGAGGAAGGAAGAAAGGATGGAAGAGGTTGAGAGGAGATCATAAACCCAAGGGAATACTGCCAAGAGTATAGCGAGGACCAATAAGGTGGGGAGAAAAGTGCCATTGGATAGATTTGACCCAAAGGGAACCTAGGGAATGGGTTAGCAAAACACATTCGGATCTGCTTTTTCAACTAGATTCATTTCGGCCATCCCAATAGAAATTGAAAAGGTGATGTATTTGCATGCAATTATGAGTTCAAATTAGAAACTATTGTGAGACAAGAACATGGTCAAGGCATAATTATACGTGGTTGGGGTTGCTAAAAATAATAAACCTCTAACATTTTGGCGATTCTACTAGGGATCCCAAAAGAGGATATATTCAAGGGAAATTTTGGACTCAAAGCAAAAGAAAGTGGCATAGTACAGTTAATTGAACAAAACATAGGTGTGTGTAAGACACTTTCCCTTGGACTGAGAGTGTAACCATTTTGGTGCGTCTGCCGAGAATTAGCTTGGCACGTCTCTATAAGAGAGTGCCATAGGTTCGCCTAGCGCCACATTTTGGTCGAGCTTGCGGACTTCAGGTCTAGTAAATGAGCGAGGGGAGCTCATCCTCAGGAGCAACACAAAGGCAAAGAGAGGAACGCGCTCAGAGAAGAGCCCTTGAGAGAGAAAGGAAGAGGTGGGAATCACAAGGCGAGTCGACCTTGACTAGCTCAAAGAAATCTACCAAAAATGTGTACTCCCGTAGGAGAGTCGCGAATCAAGTGCAAAAGTTTGAAGGAAGGATCCTGAGGCCACATTCGTTAAATTTCTGGGATCGAAAAGATATTGAAATCATATCTCTGTTTGAAATGGCTCAATAGATTTCGGTTCATTTGGGAGACTTTACAAAGTTCTCAGGTGCTTGGGACGAGGATCCAGATAGTTTTATCCAACTGTTTGAGGTTACTTGTGAGGCCAATGAGGTAGTTGACCAGGGTCAAAGGTTGAGGATTTTTCCGGCTATCCTCCGTGATGAGGTAGCCATCTGGTATGGTAATTTGACACCACAAGAGCGTGGAACTTATCAGATGCTCAAGGAAGCCTTCTTGGCAAAGTTTCGATGACAAGGCTTCCAAGATAGATTGGCCCAACAGATGGATTACCTGTGACAGGGAGTCAATGAAAGCATCGATAACTACATTCAGAGAATGGAAACCTTGGTAAGAAAGATGGGCGCGAATGCCCCGAACGATGAGACATTGAAGAGAAAATTCATTGCCGGATTGAGAGATCCTACGGCACAGCAGCATATCATCCTGACAAGACCTGCAACTTTAATAGATGCTAAGGAACAAGCAAGGCTTTGGGAGGAAGTACAATTATGTCAACAGAGGAAGATGGAGCTCTTATACGAGCCAATGGGAGGCTCAGGAAACATACCGATAAAAGATCCTGCCCAAGGAAGTCTCGCATTGGTGACCCCAGCTTTTGTAGCTGCCACTAGCACGCCAGGCGACGTGAAGCCTGCGCTGACTGAAGAACGAATATTGGAGTTGGTCACACAAGCTATAAGAGCTGCCACAATGACCCAGGAAACATACACAATGAAACCAGAGGTAACTACAAACCCAAACCAAGTGTTTAGATTGAATACATGGTGTGGAAAGTGCCATGGTTACGGCCATCTAGCTTCAGAATGCCCTACAGTCTCGAGAGTATTCACAGATAGATCACCACCTAGAATGCGTTGCACGTTTTGTGGAAGGACCAATCACACGGAGGACCGATGTTATAACAAGAGAGCCTATGAAAGGAGGACCATGAAATCGGGAGATACAAGATAAAGATCCTACACGGGATTACCTGCTCAAAGTGTCTCGCCTACATCTCGTTGGGAAAATAGACAAACTTATGGATATGGTGCTCAGGGTCAAGGAGGAGACTATCCAAGAGGAGCCACACGTGATCAAAGAAGAGATGGTCCAATCCAGTGTTGGAGATGCCATGGCTTTGGCCATACTCAATCTAGATGTCCAAACGAAAAGAAACCAGTTGATTATACCCCATTGTGTAGGTATTGTAGTGGGGAGGGCCACTTTGATGAAGATTGTCCAAAACAAAGAGCTGCCACTAGCAAGGATAAGGGGCCAGTAGGGTCCTCGAATTATGTTGAGACTCAGATGCATTCCACACCGAGAGCCCAAGAGCCACTTCCTACGATTGGAGTAGTGTTCAAGACACCGAACCCTCAAGAAGGCTCTAGCTCGTCAATGCACTTTGTGGATGCTTACCAGGCCAAGAAACCGCATAAAGAGCCAACTGTGGCAGTAGTCACAAGGACTCAAGAGTATATGAAGAAAAAACCAGAAGGTGGAAGCGAAAAAGCAAGCCAGGAGAAGACACCCGAACATGGAGAGGCAGAAAACCAAGTTGGAGGATTTGCTGAGCAGCAAGAGTTTGAGGATGGGGAAGAGATCGAGATCCTTCCACCAGTGACCAAGGAGTTTGTGCCAGGCATAGCACCATTTCCTGAAAGATTAAGGGCTCCAAAGTGTAAGAAGGAAAGACAAAACTCAAAAGAAGTTGACATCGTATATATATATATATATATATATATATATATATATATATATATATATATATATATATATATATATATATATATATATATATATAGATATATATATATATATATATATATATATATATATATATATATATATATGCGCATATGTTAGCTATGATTTTTGTTGTCATAAATATTATCCCTTGCTAACTCAAGAATTTTGGACTTCTAATTATTTTTTTGTGTTGCGCAGAAACTGTTAGGAGCTAAGTAACAAAATGGCAGATCAAATAACTCAACTCTATTTGTACGAGCTGGGGATATATTTCTCGGACCAAACATTCGCCCGCATGGACATAGAGGTCGACGACTTTGAGACCGAATATGATGTGGAGGAAGCGCACTAGCTGGTATGCTTCATAAACTAGGGTTTGGATATAACGTTTCATATTGAGTGGTTTGAGACATACCTGATCCGACATGTAGGATGGGCGGGGGATGGATATTACTATTTCGACCCTTCGAGGGAAACGCCTAACGAAGAGAATGATATCACTTGGGCTTGGGCAGATCTATTAACGATAGGTAGCAAGGACGGAGCTCCTGAAGTTGAGCCTGACTCGCCTTAGGGAAGTCGTCGGGATACGAGTAGGAGGTGAGGCTATATGAGACATCCCGGAGACCCACATTCTAGATCATCTAAGGATAGGTATATGAGGGACCAAGGCATAGCCGGTTGTAGTTACCTAGTGAAAAGTCAAATCGATAAATACATATGTAGTGTCTGTAATTCAGAGAATGGAGTGAAGAGGTGATTGATCTGTCAAAGGCTGGAGTGTGTATGTTTGCATGCATGTGTGGGAAAAGTGGGGAGCAACCCTTTCTTCCTCTCCCTAATTCTTAGGACTAGAAAAATTAATTAACTAAAAAAAAAAACATTGTGTTGTTGTGACTGTACCTACGTGCTATGGTAGGCTAGTAGGTGGGTGGAGTTATCCTAGACGGGTGGTTAGGACCACGAGCTGCAGCTAGTTTCGCCATAGGCTTGGGATGTGTATGTTTGCGTCCTAGCTACGCGCCATAACGGGTTGGTAGGTAGGTGGAGCCATCGTGGCCGGGCGGTTACGACCACGAGCCACATCCAGCTTCGTTATGGGCTAGCTGATATATGTTACTTGTCTATCGTTATGTGTTTGTGTGTTGTGCACTGCGTTGCATTGGTAGATGGGTGGAATCAACCTGGTCGGGTGGTCAGGTCCACGAATCGCATCCAATGTCAATGTAGGCCAATGTGTGAATATAAATAAAATTTACCTATGAAATTATTCCCCACTCCTGAGGGGGAGAGAGAGAGAGGAGAAGGCGACGATCGCCTTGAAGGGAACGTTATTTGCTTGTGCGATTGGTATGGTGGCTTGTGACGGATCAGCTCACTCTGAATAAACATTCTCAAAGGCACGGATACTATATATGTACTTATAGATGAGACCTTTAGCGAGGTAATGCAACGGTCTTGCTTTATAACTTGTGTGATCTATCCGAGGGTTTTCCAGTGTGTGGGGCACTCTAGGGTTTTTATGTAGGACGTGACCTGTACTCGAGTCTCGATGACTTTTGTAGGACCACGATGGGGATTCTTCGGGAGTGTCTAGTCATGGAATATGTGTACATAGCGAATAGTAGGTGCAATAAAGGGGTATGCATTTTGGGTATGTTGCATCTCCTGTTGGATTCATTTCAGTTGTCATTGTTTATTTCGGTATTTTCTTTTCTGTTTTCCGCAATGATAGTTGCATGTGTAAAACATGGAAAGGTATGCATGTGTTATTTTGGTTGAGACTATTTTCATAATGGAATGAATGAGCAATTTGATGCATGTTGGAATTGGAGTTGCATATATGTGCATGTTCTTGAATCATTTTGGAAGTGAATGATTTGTATGTATTCATGAGTGATTTTTTAGCACTAATAGCTTCAATGAGTGCAGGTCCACTTGGAATGATGGCTCGATGAAAAGGTATGCGAACCAATTGTAAATTGACATGTTCATGGTTGTTTGGATTATATTGCAGCAAGAAGGGCTCGTCGAGGACGACTTCGCAAATAAGAAGAGGGGAGTATGTTAGCTCAGAAAATGGTTGGTTTTGATGCACTAATGTGGTTCTAGTTGGCAGGAAAATACGTTTGATTTCAGGTACTTGAAGAGTTGATTTGATGATTGATGAGAAGTTTTTGGAGGTAACACGACAACTTCTTGGTCAAAAAGTGAGGCTGTCAAGGGAGGCAATACTTGGAGGCATGGCTTTTTGTCATGGTGGTCACCACAGTCTGAAGACCTATGCAAGTACAGGAACCATATCAAAAAGCTCGGAGATACATGATGAAATAATCAAGATAGGCGTAGAAAAAAAAACCCCTAATTGGCAACACTTTGGTGAGCATGTATGCAAAATGTGGTTCACTTGCAACTGCAGAAATAGGTTTGCATTCTCTTCCCGAGTCAAATTTGACCTCATGGAATGCTATGTTAGGAGCATATGTCAAACTTGGGAGTGTTGAAGTGTTTTAGTAGCACTGGAGCAGCTTCCGAAGGGTTTGAAGTTCATATTGCAGAGTGTGTTTGACAAACTCGAAGTCCGAAGCATGGTTTCTTGGAACACTTTGATTGGAATTATTCCCATGATCAACAACATTGCGAGTCTTTGGTTTATTGGTTTGTTTCTTGGACCGTCATTGAAGAATATTGGAAGAATAAGCAATTTTGGGTGATTGGAGGTGTTTCAGCCATTTCTTCATTCTTATCCCAAAGGCTGTCCGTTTTAATTATCAGAGAATAAAAAAACAAAACTTTCCGCTTTCCATTTTGTGTGCAGAAAGTAGAAACTTCTTTTTTTTTTGACACACGAATTGGGTGGCAGCAAAGGCATGACAAGGGCGGCAACCTTTATCTCTCTCTCTCTCTCGCATGTCTACAGGTGTGTGCTGGAAGGAAGGGCTTCGACCTGCTTGCTGGACATATACAGAGACACTGCTGCCACGAAGAAAGGTTGGGGGGCTGCTTCTTCTATCCGATGCGTGACAGAGGAGAAGAGAGGAATTGTGGGCTACTGGAGCTGAGGACCGCCAAAGGTATGTCCGTTGGGGGCTCTTCCGCTTATTCTATGGGATATATGGGAGAAGGGGAGCAAGACCAGATAACTGTCAGTTAGCACTTCTTCATATAAACACGACAACAAAGTAGAGGAAACTCTTGCGAAGCAGATTGGGGAAACTGAAGGGGACCGCAGGACATAAGGAGGGAAGATTTGGAGCCAAGCGGAGAGACACCACCACCCTGTCAAGACTACAGTGGGTACATCCCACCTTCCACCTGCACACCCGTCAGCCCTTTGCCAACTAGACTGAAGATGCAAGTGTAAGGGACAATGATTGAAGAGGAAGGGACATGCTGAAAGAGAAGTGAAGTCACTCCGAGAACGTGCTAGAGATGGAGTATGAATTGCTGTAGCTTGGATTTGTAGAGATAAGAATTCATGCCACCACTCACAAGCGAGATTTGGAGGAGATCTTGATCGTGAAGGAAGTCAGAAGTGTCGAGCAGGTAATAAACATTTGAACAAGCTGTTGTAATTCCATGGGAAGTGCGTGTGTGTCAATGTAATTGAAGAATTGGATTTGAGTGCAGAGGAACAGCGAGAGGGAAGAGCGGTGGAGAGAAAAAAAAAATGTTATTGAAACTGCGTTATGGAGAATGCTTGCAACAAATGCATCCATCACTTATGAACTTGAATTTCATTCATGCATTGTATTTTATCACAACGCTTGTATGGACTTCACAATAAGTCTGGATTTTTAAACTTTGCAACTATTTGGGATGTCGTTTGCTTTTGTATAAACTATGTTGCATGTATTGAAAGACTATATCAACCAGTCCAGGGATATATTGTCCATTGTTGTTGATAGGAGAAATAACAAAACACAGTGGTGCGGGCAGCGAATACACAAGACTATCGTACATTGTAGAATGTATTTGCATATTTTTGGAAGCCTTGATGTTCAGCCATGATTTTTCTCATGTAAATGATGCATGCCTTGTAATATGTGCGAAATGTAACCCACTAGTGCATTGTTGCATAAACATGGTAGAGGAGATGTCTGCTTCAGCTGTTTTGGCATGTAATGTTTCCTAAACATTGAAGCTTAGCAATATCTAGCTCTGAAATCAGCACGTTCTACCTACTTTATGATCTATTTTTTCGGACCCTCTTCTCATATTTCAAAGATAACGATTGGCTGAAGATTCTTCTCATGCTGTTGAGTGCATTTTTGTGTATGCTCATTTGTTTTAGTATCAATAGCAACATGCAAGTAAACGTGTAGATTTGTGCATATATGATTCGAGTGTATGTATCTGCCTTTTATTTTCATTATGTGCACGACTTTTGCAATCGAATGCAAGTAAATCTTATGCGCATCTACATGAGGGAGATCCCGGTTTGCATATGCAGCATGGACTCCTCTGCTTAAAATAGCATATGTATCTACAAACATGGAATGTGCTGATTTGTTAACTAAAGAACTTGATGGTACTAAGCTTTGCATGTTTAAAACCATGATTGGATTGCAGGATATTCAAGAGGATTGATGAAGAAGGGCAAGCCAAGATGTTTGGCTTGAGGGGGACCTATTGGAGCAAATATACAACCCTTCACATTTGGCTTAACATAGAAGACTATATGTGGAAGCATGTGATGATTCATATGAACCATAGCTTCTAACATTTGATCATTTACCGTTGTAAAAGGTTTCTACCTTGAGAGAATCTTGTAGAACCATATATCTTATGGAGTTAGGAGAAGTATGACCTACGAATTTCATTTGATGGAATAACTCCTAATTTGGATGAATCACTTTTAGGTGGAGCCAAGTTTGAATTCAAATTCAAACTTGTAGAAAACTTCTGATAAAAAGGACATTGTAAAATCTCGCGGCTATGGTGCCTCTTTCTGAGCTTATTTTTGATCGTTTGTAGAAGCTAAGTGATTTACATCATATCTCACATAGAACACCATCCTTGAGCATCATTATAATTCCAATGATCTTGTACAATCAGGTTTTATAATAGATATACTTATTGATCATCTCTGTCTACTTCTCTACTATGACTACTCAAAATAGTGAACTTTGTCTAGTCATATCTCAGTGATTTCGCTACCATTTTGCATGATCTATAGCTTTTTGGAATCACATTGAAGTCTATTTTATTCTCCTAAAAGTTCAAAGTATTTGGTTCAGTCTCTGGGAGAAACCATTGTGGAAGTGCTCACTGGTCATCTACTATTCAGTCCCTAAAAAGTCGGGGGTAAGCTTTGGATTGCTAAATTCATTTCTCTGAGTATGGCTCATCATTTTAGATGATTCCACTTGGAGGCACTATCTATCTAAGCTAATTAAATTCCCTCAAGAGGAATTTAATCAATTGGTATTGTACTGTGAGCACTGAGCAAAACAACCAGTAGGTGTGTGGACTAAAATAGCAAGTTTTACGACACTAGCCATTCATGAATTAGTCTGTTTTGATTCAATTGTTTCAAGCATCAAATCCAAAGTAAATAGGTACTTTCTTGGTGTTCTTTGCAAGCTAAAAGGGCCTACTACATAACCTTGAAGTGTATTAGGGCAGTTACAAAGCAGGTTTTAGTAGTACCACCTCACTTCCTTGAGGTATCCATCCATCTCTTCCAACAATTCTTAAACTGAAGTGCATGTATATGCTAATAGATTTGAACACTTAGTGAGTGGGATTCTTTGGATCCTACTATTTATTTCTTGTGAGATCCTACCTCCATAGAGATCGTGATTTAGGCAAACCTTCATACTCAAGCCAGCAGAATATGTATCTACATGTGTTGTTAGTGCACTACGATGGGCTAGTAGGTGGGTGGAACAACCTTGTGTGGGTAATAATTGCCAAAGGCTAATGCCAATTTCATCATAGGCCTGACCTATATGCTGTCATGCACCTATATGGATCGGTAGGTGGATGGAGTCACTCTGGTTGGGTGGTCAAAGCCACGAGCTGACATTGATTTCATGTAGGGCTGACGTTGTGTGTCATGCACTATATCGGGTTGGTAGAAAGGTAGAATAAACTTGGCTAGGTGGATAAGTCCATGAGTCGCACCTGATTTTGGCATAGGCTGACTTGTGAAAATAAAAATAAAAATAAAAAGTGCTAAGCTAGGATGGTGTAAAAGAAAAGAAAAATAGAAGAAGTAAAGAAAAGAATAAGATCTCATGGAGATTTTGGACATTAGGAAATAAATAGGAGAAACGAAGTATAATTCTACAAACTAAGTTAGTAGAGCTTATTATATGCTAGTACTTAGGATAAGCTTTTGGATATGAACGGATTGAGAGAACAAAAGATCTACGAAGCCTATGACTTATTCATATGATTGCTTGTTTGATTATGGAAATGAAAACATAGTAAGATGTATGTGAAGCTTGCATCTACTTTATTCTATAAAAGTTCTACTAATCTTTTTAAATTTGCATAAAACACATATACATTTTTCTGTAAATTTGCATCTATCCATGACATTTGATACTTGTGTATGTTTCCTAACTTGATTTGTAGGTTGGCCCCTCGAGACTATGTGCAAGTTTAGTGTGGGTGGATGTCAGGATGAAATCCCTCAAGGAGTGTGCATCAAGGAAATTTTTTCAAATTTATCTCTTTGTTTTTCTCGCTATGATATGACGTTTTGATTGTAGGAAGATGATAAGAGCTATAAAATATTCAAGTTTTGATTGATTTGATTATTTATGTGATGAGAAACCATTTCATTTTTTTGTACATTAGACCACTATATTTGTATAAAGTTCATTAACCTAGTCTAAAACCTTAAAAGCCTAGCTTAGAACACTAAAATTCTAACTTTGACCCATGGAAACCTAACTTAAATCCTAGAAAATCCTTGGGTTTTAAACCCATAGTGTATATGAACCCATTAATTAAAGTGCATTAACTTTAGAACAATTAAACCCTAATTTTTTCCGAATAAAAACCCTAGGTTGAGACCTTGGGATCTCAATCTTTCCTAACTATAATCCCTTAAATTCATTAAAGTTGTACATAGGTGTGAAAGAAAAGAAATCCTTAATAAAAAAAGGAAAAGAAAAAGAAATAAAAATAGAAGAAGAAAACTAGCAAATAGAAAAGGAGAAAAATAAAAAAATAGAAAAGAAAGAATAGAATTTTCCAAAGTTGGAAAGGACTAAAAACAAGATCTTTCAAATTAGAATGGAAAATGGAAGATTCTAAAGTTCTAGATAGATTAGAATGGAAGAGAAAAAGAAGAAATCCATGTGGCTCAATCTCTGAACAGCTTCTATTTTTGGAGGTTAGATCTAAGAACTCTATAAAAATAGGGTTGATAGATCTTTTGGTTTTTCCAATGAAAATTTTCATGTAATTCATGTTACTCTTTTCTTGTATTTTTTGAGATAGATCAAGATGAATGAGAGAAAAAGACGGAGAAAGAGGACTCCATCTCTCTTCCCTCCCTTCATACTTATCTTCCCAATGCAAATGGTTCTTTTCTATTTATGATACTCTGTATGAGGACGGAGATAACATGGATCTGTACATTCCAAGAAAATGCTTGGCATCTAACCATTTGATAACAGCAAAATGTCATGCTTTAGTGCAACACAACATCGATCATTTGGATGAGAATGGCATCCAAACCAAACAGTTGGCAATTTTTGCTTTGTCTGGATTTGTTTGGGCATAGGGTGATGCATAAACAAAAGGCAAACCTACGACAGCAGTGATTTGGGTAGACATGCCTTATATTTTTCCATGAGAAGATGTAGCTGCGAGGCTTATGAACGTATTATGTTTTCTTTCGAGGAACTTTTTTATAATGTAGGTTGACGATTCTTATCTGTAAGGAGTAATTTTTTGATGCCATAAAGAGATATATTCGAAGTATTTAGTTTCCTGTTGAACATATTTATTTGACTGAGAGAGAGAGAGAATGTGTTGGGGATCGTCCCTCTCTGATGATGTCAAGCAAGCCTTCGTCCCTCCCTGATGATTGTTAATGCCCAGCTTGCGGGAGTTCTATGCCTTTGATGGCTCCGATGTTAGGTACAAAGGAGCCTACAAAGAGAGAGAGAGAGAGAGAGAGAGAGAGAGAGAGAGAGAGAGAGAGAGAGAGAGAGAGAGAGAGAGAGAGGATTTGCCTTGGATTGGCGCTAAATTACTCGGTGTTCTATTATGAAATCTTGAAATCTCGTGATCAAGCATGTATAGTAGTGAACAATGCAGTTTTATGAAAACATAACAGAGCTTGACACACTAGATAGAAATTATACAAAACAGCACTTTAGTTATGCTTTTGTTGCGTGACAATTTAAGACTTTGGACCGTGCTGCTCTCATTGACCCCTTCAATAAAACAACAATCCCATGAAACTTCCTGGTATTAGTTTCATCAAGAAACTCTTTTAGTTCATATATGAGCACTAAGACATATTTTCGCTTCTAAACAAATAAACAGAGGGAAATAAAAGACACGACAATATGGATGCTTATGTTTTCATTTGGATTTGAATTTTCTCTTATGGCCAAGTTGATTTGAAGGTGTGCCAACTTAATACATTACATATTGTAAATCATATGATTTTGCTTATTGGAAACATACACATACATTGTTGTTATGCACTATATATATATATATATATATATATATATATATATATATATATATATATATATATATATATATATATATATATATATATATATATATATGTATAGTGAGTACTTCTTGCTATTTCTAATATAACATTAATGGATTTTTCAGATATTACGTTGTGATTTAAGAAAGGATTTTGAGGAAAAGCATTACCCGAAGTGAAGAGAAGGCTTTGAAGAAAGAGAAAGTGAAGAGGTATCTTTTCCGCACTATGGCTGAGAAGACAGTTCTAGCTTTTATTACCTGATGTGCATTGTGGTGGAATATTTCGTTATCTCAGTTGTATTATCCACAATCACATTCTGAAATTCATTTGTATATTGATCACAATCATAGAGTATAGTTTTTTTTATTTGGCGCTCTTGAGTTTGGTCTTTTTATTAAGAGTTTATATTTTGATTTCAAGTTCATGTGCATCCACCATGACATCTATGACCCATCCCCGATCTTGTGGCTGAGTTCTTTTCCTTTCAAAGCACGTGACCATCACGTTAGATGACCGACCACTGGGCTAGGCACCCAACATGTGGACACCGCTTGCCAGACACGGATGGTGCACACCTGCACACGTGCGTGGGGCCTTATCCAACCCCGAGGCATCGCTCCCCGACCTCGACTCCTTTCTCTCTGACAACATGTCTTTCATAAAAGCCGAATATAAAGCATTACCATAAGCTTCATGTGAGTTGATGTGGCTCAAGAAGCGCATCACTCAATTAAATTTGTAGGTCAATCAATTTCCAATCATGTGTCACAATATGAGTAGTGTGTACCTATCTGCCAATCCCATGTTCCATTCTAGAAGCAAACACATGGAGGTACATTAACACTACATCAGAGAGAAAGTGTTAGCTAAGGACTTAAAGTTCAACACATATGTTCTAAGGATCAATGTATTGGCATTTTGACGAAAGCATTGGACTCAATCAAGCTAACAAAATTTAAAAGAGGCATGGGAATGATGGATTTTGGTTAAAGACTTGAAAGTTGAAGTTTGAGAGGGAGTGTCAAAAATTAAGCTCCAACGATTGGAGAAAATGAACCCCTGAATGGATGAAACTTGGATCATTGTAAACCAAGGGTCCAAGCAAACGTATTTTTTATTCAAATTCGAATTTGAATCCCCATTACGCTTTGTTCATCTGAATTTTGCTAGTTTGCTACACCTATAGAAATCTGAAATGGTGTCCTCTTTGCCCAAACTAGAGGCACTTGGAAAACATGTTTGTGAAGGCTGTATTTTGGGCAAAATGCAGCGTTCCTCCTTTCCAAAAGATGGTTCAGTTCGGGCTACATAGAAATTGCAGCTTGTACATAGTGATGTCTGTGGTTCTATGCAGACAGCCTCTTTTGGAAATTACCTTTACTTCGTTACTTTTATTGATGATTTTTCTAGGCATGCATGGGTATATCCACTCAAAGCAAAGTCCGAAGTTTTCATGTGCTTTAAACAGTTTTTGGTTTTGGTTGAAAATCTGTGAGCATGTAAAATGGGCACCCTCCGTTCTGATCGAGGGGGGGAATATATGTCTTCTGAATTTAATGCATTTCTAGCTGAACGTGGGATGAAACACCAGTGTACAATGCCGTATACACCTCAACCAAATGGAGTTGCTGAACGAAATAACAGGTCACTCATGGAGATGGCGAGCTGCATGGTCAAGAGTTAGGCTTTACCACATAGTTTCTGGCTTGAGGTTGTCATGTGTGCAGCATATGTACTGAACAGGTGTCCCACTAAAGCGCTACAATCTATCACTCCATATGAGGCTTGGCATGACTGCAAGCCATCTGTTGCTTATCTGTGTGTTTTTGGTTGTTTGGCATATGCACTAGTGCCTGAACAACATCCTAGAGAATTGGATAATAAGGCAATAAAATGTATTTTTGTAGGGTACAGTTTTGAAAGTAAAGGCTATTGTCTGTATCATCCACAGACTAAACGCATTTTGGTTAGCCGCTGTCGGAGAGAAATTGTTACTCTTAAAATATTACAAAAATTAAAAGATTAATTGATTGATATAAGTTTGGTTAAATTATGGAATTTTGACTAATGTTTGACTTTAATTTTGCAGGAAAAGAAGTTTGCTGACCAAAATCAAGATGGGAAGTATTCATTTAAGTTTATTCAAGGGTATTATAGATGTTAAATTAAGGGTTACTTAAGGGGTAAACTAAGTTTTGGATGAAAATATAAAGATAATTAAGGGTTAATTATAGGTTTTGATCATACTCTAGCTAAATTACAAGGGTAAGTAAGGGTTAAATGTATATTTTGAGCATGGATTATAGGGTTCAAGTTAAGCTTTAAGGTTAATAATGGGTTAATTATTCATCCTAGTGGGTTATGGAAGGTTAGAAAATAGATTTATGGGTTAGTTGGAGCTAATTGATGTGGTTTAAAGTTAGTTGTAGGGTAAACCTAAGGTTAAATAATTAAATAAGTGGGTTGTAGTCTATAAATAAATTATTCAATAGGTTAATTATATCATTTGGAACCTTAGCAAAAAAATAGATAAATATATTATTTATTTATTTCCACTAAGCCTAAGGTAATAATTAAAATGGGTTAAATTAAATTTTAGTCTAAGTTATAGTATTTATTCTAAAAGTTTAGTATTCAATTAAATAAAAAAGGAGAAGTGAAAGGTTATTTAAATCCTAAAGTTTTTGGTCCATAGAATATTTAAATGGTTAGTTGAAAATTGGGAAAAGAACTAGGAGGAAAATCCCAAGCTTTTTTTTCTTCTTGAGTGTTGTTGTTGGAGTGATGTGGAGTCAATTTAGGTAATTGGTTGAGTTATCTAAAGAGAATTGTAGGCTATGGTGGGCTACTCACATCTATTTAAGAACGGAGTACGTGCTCACAAGTTCATGTGTTTTTTTTCAGGTATTTACTATGCTCTAGACTATAGTCATATTGTTTGCACTTAGTTCTATGAGAGCTCTCTGACAGGAGGAAAGAGAGAAGACCATCTCTCTTGTCCTTCATTCATGGGAAAGCAAAATTTTTTACTTTTATTTTCTGATGTTGCAGAGAATTGGTGAGGTCGACTTTTTTTTCACTCTTCATTATTTTCTTCTCTTCCTCATTTCTTTTTTCTTCCTTTCTTTATTTCTCATTTTTCCCCTCTCTGTTCTTTAATACCCCTCTTTTTCCCTCTCTTTCTCACTCTCCCTCTCTTCTCTGCAGGCGGCGCAGCAACGCTGCGCGCGCAACAGAGAGAGAGAGAGAGAGAGAGAGAGAGAGAGAGAGAGAGAGAGAGAGAGAGAGAGAGAGAGAGAGAGAGAGAGAGAGAGAGAGAGAGAGAGAGAGAGAGAGAGAGAGAAAGTGTGAGAGAGAGAGAGCAATTGAGAGAGATTTTGTTTTTTTTTCTTTTTTATTTATTTTTTTTATTCCTCCCTCCCTCTCTTTCCCTCTCACTGCAGCCGACGGTGCAGTCCGCCGGCGCAGTAGAGAGAGAGAGAGAGAGAGAAAGAGAGAGAGAGAGTGAGTGAGTGATTTTTTTTTTTATTATTTATTTTTCTTTTTTCTTTTGTTTTTATTTTTTATTTATACTATTTATATTACTTTATATATTTTACTTATATTAAATGATGATTATATATTAAGATGTTTTTTGTTATATTTATAAGTATATTTATTAAATAACTATTAAAAAAAAAAGGAAAATATGAAGTAAAAATATTTAGATACATGTTTATATATTTATATTTGTATAAGGATGGTTTAATATATGATTTCTATGTATACATTTATGTAATATATATATGTATGTGTGTGTTTTTTTTAAGTTATAAGATTGATTGTTTATAGTATGTTGTTATCCTAATGTTTTGTTTTATTTGCTCTCAGGTTAGCAAGAAGAAGAAGAAATTTAGCCTTATTCTTTCCCAATGAACTCATTTTTCCATCCAACTTCTCTTTTCCCAAACATTTATCATGTCCATTCTTAGCTTCTTCCTTTCTTACCCTACCCTTAACCCAAGCTTCTTTAACCCTTAGGCTGATAGACACTTGAGTTCTTTTCCCAAGTATCAAGTTAGTGCATGTTAGATATTAGGATTTAAACCCATGTTAGTTTAAGTATATGAACCCATGATAGTGATAGAACTTGATCCCATGTTTTATGTTAGTACATGTTAAAGAAATTAGTGATAGGCATGTTAGTTAGTCTAGCTAATGCATGTTAGAAATTTATCCATGTTAGTTCATGCATATATATGTTTAGTATGCATATGTGTTTTAATGTGTGTATGTTTATGCATGAGTATGCATGTTTATTTAGTGCATGTGTATGTAAGATGATCATTTATGCCTAAGCATGAATGTTTATGCATGTGCATCTATGTTCATGCATGTGTATGTGTATTTATGTTCATGCATGCATGTATATTCATATATGTTTATGTTAGTGTAGTTCATGCATGTAAATGTTAGTAAGTGTTCATGCATGAAAAAGTTAGTAGTGTTAGTGCATGCATGTATATGTTAGTAAGTGTTATTTGTGCTTATGCATGTATATGTTAGTATGTTTTAGTATATGTTCATGCATGTGTATGTTAGTATGTGTTAATGTATGTTCATGCATGTAAATGTTAGTATGTGTTAGTGTATGCATGTACATGTTAGTATGTGTTAGTTTATGCATGTATGTGTTAGTGCATGCATGTGTGTGTTAGTGTATGTTTATGCATATGTCTGTATGTGCATGTATGTTTATGTATGAATATTTATGCATGTATGTATGTTAGTTAAATGTATGATTATGAGTAAGCAATGTATGTTAATGTATATTAAATAATTATGTAAATGAATTTTTTATTGTAAAGTATATATTTTAATAAAAGAATGTACTTATTATATATGTGTTTTTAGAAAGATAATTACTTTAACGTTATTAAAAAAAAAATGCTAAATGAGTGTTATTTTTTATATAAAAGATATACTAATTTCTGTCATGTGTTTTTTTTCAGATTTGATTTATGAAGAATTGCAGCCTCTTGGTGAACTGAAGGCTGTTGCCCTCTTTCATATATGTGTTTTTTTTCAGCTATTGGCGAACTGGAGATACACATGTGACCTGAAGTTTGAAAAGCAGAGATTGTCCTTAGTTTGAAACTTTTATTAGCTTGTATAGGCTATCTTTTAGACTGTCATTTATAAACATCATCCTTGAGGTTGTATAGGACTTTGGTTATTAATTTAGTATCATCTTTTATGTCTAAAGAAAATTCTTCTAGTAACACCTTTCTACCTTCATCAACTTTTGAATTGTTGTTTCCAAAACCAATAGAAGATAGAGAATTAATAAAAGAAGTAATAGTAGAAGAATCTTTGTATGATCCTAGGACAACTATAACTTTACTTTCTACTGTTCCTCCTAGTGTTAGTGAAGAACCTTTTCCTCCAACTGTAGATAGAAACGAAGAAAACATCCAAGAAGAAACAAACGAAACTATAAAAGATCAAATAGTTAGTGAAAAGATTATCCCACCTTCTTATTTTGACGCAATTGAACTTTATAGGAACGCTTCACCTTACGGACCCTAGGAAAACTTAAAACTTGTACCTGTCATGCATAGTCACCCTGCGTGCGCCGTTAGCGAGACGACTGAATTGATCCGCCAGTCGTCAAAAATCGCGCCCACACTTTGAACCCGACGTGAAACCAACGGCCTTTCAGCTCAGGTATAAATTTTAAATTTTGCATTGCATATACATTCATACGATTCTACATCAGTGCAGCTGCGTCTTCATCCCTGGAAGCTGTGGCATTTACGTGAGCCTGCAATCTTCTTGGTGTCGAGGGTTGTTCTTGTGACCTAAGCGCCTCCACGAAGATTGGCAAGTAGGAGAACCTCGACACGCCACCCCTTTCATCAACAATTGAAGCACAAAACGTTTGCACCCATTTTAGCAAACTATGTATTTAGGTTTTGATTCAAATCAATAAATGTATTGAATTTCACAGAAAGCACTATTTTGAGCCTCATCTTCGAGCAGTTGGTATAATTTCTTTACCCTTACATTCTTGGGAGAAAAATTTTATTTAAGATTAAATTGCTAGTATAGGTTAAAGGCAACTGTTTATTAATCATAGGTTAAGCGTTAATCATAGCTTTACTTGAAGCATATTGGCATAGTATAAACTTATCAAACTGGACTCTAACGGAATTTCAGAATTAATAGCTGAACATAAGGAAAGAGTAACCAAAGAAGTTCAGGATATAGTTAGAATTGTTCAAGCTAGGTCAAAACAAACTTCAAAAATGGACGAGCTATTTCAAATTATGATGCACGAGACGCAAGGACAAAAGGTAGTTGAAACGTTATTAAAGGATAAAGGGAAATTTACTGGTATGAATGTTACAAATTATTTAGACACGTTTGAGGAATTAGCCAAGTTACACGGTTTATCTGAAACAAAGTGGAAATCCTATCTTGGACGTCTGGCCATAGGTACTGTAAAAGCTATTATGGATATACATGACAATAAGGAATGGGATGAGTTTAGAAAAGAGCTGCATAAGGAATTCTACTTAGAAGACTACAGTCAACATAGTCGAGAAGGATTTATGAAATGGATTAGTTCACCTAAGCCTCACATTTCGTTAACTCAACTCCATAGTGAATTTATGAAAAGATTCTCTCAATTACCTGAACAGGATAGAGTTGCCCTTACCCCAGATATCATTTTATATTTCCTTAAAATCTTGACTCCAGATATAAGGGTAGAGGTTGAGCGTAGGCTTGAAGAACCGGGAAAGAAATATGGGCTTACAGATGACCGGGGTGTAGTAAAAACTGTAGTTGAGGCAGTTGCTCACATGATCCAACGTAAAACACTCCTTTATGAATCGATGTCTCAACCATCTTCCAGTTTTCCTCCTATTCAGGCAACTAGGGATATACATATAGATTCAAAAGTTGAGCCTACAACATCCACATCTAGAGTACCAACCGAGTTACAATTTGAGATTTTGTTTAATAAGTTGGACAATATGATGCATATGCACGAGAATATGTCTAAAGAGGTAGCGGCTTTGCAGAATGTGGTGTATGCTTTAAACCTACAAGATAAACCTGCAATGCAAGCTCATCCGACTATTTATCCTCAACCAGTAAATGCTCCAAATCCACCATTAGTAGCTCCGAATCATCCATTAGTACCTCCTAATCCACCTTTTATACCTCCTAATCCACCTTTTATACCTCCTAATCCTCTAGTTGTACCCCAACCAATTCCTCAACCGATTCCTCAAGCATTTAACCAAAGAAATTTCAATGAAAGGAGAAATGCCAATGTGAGGAGATGTATCTGGTGCGATGCCACACATCATTTGACTTACACATGTGAAGCATTGAAAGATGCGAAAGAGAAAAGACTTGTAATTGATATTGACAAGCGATTGTGCGACTATAGAACACATTTACCCTTAGCTGCCAATTGGGGAAAGGGAGGGATGCAGAAACTGTATGAAAACCTTTCTGAGTCTTCGAAATCTGCTTCTGCTGTTAAACTAGAATATGTTGATAGTGACTCTGAGTCCGAACAAACAAGGGAAACGAGGAACTATTCAATTGAAGCTTTGATAAAGGCGAGAGATGATATTATGCAGAAAACGGCGTGGAACGCTCCTGTCGATCAATTCTCGATATATTCGCATATTGCAAATGTTGAAGAGAAAAGAAAGAGGGATGATGAGCAAGATATAAATGATTCAGGTAGACGAATGACTAGAAGTAAGATGAGAGATGAGCCGATGCCTAAGAAAGTGCAGTTTGAACAAGGCGAAAGTTCTAAAACAAATGAGGAGCGAAGAAAAGAAATTAGGGAGGGTAAACAACCTGTGTTTAGTGAGCCAATTCAAACATCAGACAAAGTAGAGCAAATTCCTAGAACTGAAACAAAACCTGAAGAGAAACCAGAAAAGAAACCAGAACGAGTACCGAAAGCTATTCTTATTTCTGAACTTGAAAAAAAAGTTGATTCGAAAGAAATATTGTATGACATCTTATTAAAAAGTGCAGTAAAAATGACTTTAGAACAAATCTTCTCAATAGCAAAAATTGAATTTAAGGAAAATTTTATTAAACTAATTAAAAGGAAGAGATTCCCTCTGTCACAAGAGGTAGAGATGCAAGATGTTGCCGATGTAACTCACTTGATTCATGAATCTCTTTCCTTAGACTCAGAGGATGAAGAAGATAATACCTGTAATGTGAACAAAAATTTCTTAGGACCGATTGTACTAGATGACGAAACAAAAAACTCAGAGAGTGATTTTAGAAAAAGTTTTTGGGCGAGAGGCACACCGGAGATTAAAGTTAACTTAGGAGATCAGAAGAGATCATATTCTGCTTTAGCCCTAATTGACTCTGGGTCTGAAATCAATGTGATTTCGAAAGGATTATATGATAAGTTTAAATGGCCTATTGATAAAAATCACGGCTGGATAATGCGAACCGCGGACAATGGTTGTGGATCACTCTTAGGAGCATGTGCCAACATACCTCTAATGATAGGTGGAATCTCTGAAACATTCCACTTTTTCATTCAGGACAACTGCTCTTATGAAATTATCTTAGGTCAACCATTCATATGTGAAGCCAGAATGGAGACTAAAGTAATAGATGACGGCTCAGCATACGCAAGAATTAGATCTAAAGATGATCTACAATCGCTCCAAGTTATGATAGTTAGCCCAAACCATGTACGAAATAGGGAACAAATTAGGAAAACACCTATCAGATCACAAGAAAAAATGCACGAGAGTCATTTACCTCTTAGTGATTCTGGAACATACTTTGATCAAAATTTTTACTAGAGACCATTGTTGAGCGAGACAACAGTGGTAATTAGTTTGATATCTCGCATAAATGTGTAAATAAAATAGAAAATGTATCTGTTTATTTTTCATCTTCAAAATTACAAATTCTAAATAGTAAAGATATTCCTAGAAAAACAATAAGAAAATATGAAAAATATTTTGAAGATAAAGGATATATGTCTAAAACTGAAAATATTGAAAACATAATTGAACCTTCTTTTTCCTCTACTTTATTTGATGAAATTGACGAAACTTTACATGATGAAAAATTATTACATGTTATTCTTTTAAACTCATTAAATGAATATGATTTAATTTCAAAATTTGTCTCTGACTTTCATGAAGTTCAAATTAATACAAAATATAAAACAGTAGATAAAAAAGTAAAACCTGTAGCTCAAGCTTTACCTGAAGGAAGTGATTTAAAAATTAAACAAGTAGCTAACGATCCTATCTTACTTGACATGTCTAAAATAGGTCATAAATTTACTGAAGAAACTATTAAATTAATAAAAATTGGAAATGAAAATTCTTTTTTATTACCAACTGAACAAGAATTATTTCGTGAAATGATTAAAAAACATGGTAGAGCTTTTTCTCTTTATCCTCAGGAAATAGGATGTGTTGACCCTAGATTAGTTTCTCCTATGATCATATTTACTGTAGCCCACATACCTTGGAATCTTCGCCCTATACCAGTTCCAAAGGCTCATTTACTTGAGCTAATGAAACTGCTTAAGGAGAAGATGAAAATGAAAATATTAGAACCTTCCTCTGCACCTTATTCTAATAGATGGTTTACTGTTCCTAAAAAGAATGGTAAACTTAGATTTATTCAAGACTTACAACCCGTAAATAAAGTTACTATTAGGAACGTGGGAACCGGCCCTATTGTAGGAGAATTTGCCGAAGCTTTTGCTGGGCATTCTATCTACTCTATGGGTGACTTATATTCAGGATATGACCAGTTTCAGCTTGCTACTGAAAGTAGAGATATTACCACGATGAAGACTCCTTTAGGATTAGTTCGTATGTGTACTCTTCCCCAAGGAGCTACAAATTCGGTAGCACATATGATGAACGTGATGAATAGGGTTCTTCATGACTTTATTCCTAATGTGACCATGCCGTTTATAGATGATATCCCAATTAAAGGATGTGAAGAAAAAGAAAAAGATGAGACATTAGATGCATTAGGATGTAGGAAATTTGTAGCTAATCATATTTTAGATTGTGAAAAAATTTTAAAAAGATTTGAAGAAGTAGGATTAACTTTTTCTATAGAAAAATCAGTTTTTGGAGTTAATGAAGTTTTAATTGTAGGACATTTATGTGGTTATTACGGTCGTAGGCCTTATCCTCAAAAAGTAGATGCTATTAATAAACTATCTGAAACCTGTAAAAACATTAGTGAAGTTAGACGTTTCTTAGGAGCATGTGTATTTTATGCAATTTGGATTCCGCATTATGCCCATGTAGCTAATCCATTGTACGATTTACTTAGGAAAAACAGAAAATTTAAATGGACTGAAACTCATGTTAAAACGATGAAAAAATTAAAAAATTTGCTTTCTAATGCACCAGTTTTGAAACGTGTAGATTATTCAAACAATAAACCAATTATTTTAACTGTAGATACTAGCCCTATAGGAATAGGCTGGGTAATAGGTCAAGATGATAGTGAGGGAAATAGATATGCTATTAGATTCGGAGCTAAAATTTTGCATGAAACTCAAAGAAATTATCCACAAATAAAACGAGAATTATGGGGTTTAGTTACTGCATTAAAAACTGATAAAGAGTATTTTATAGGAGCTAATGTCATCATAGAAACAGATTGTTTACCTTTAATAGGAATGATTACTAACTGTTCTTCTCCTGATATAGCTATGTTAAGATGGATAACGTATATTAAGTTTATTAATCCTATTTTAAATCATATTTCTGGTAAAACTAATTCCGTAGCAGATATGCTTTCTAGGGCTAAATTTGAAGATGATGAATTGACTAAAACTGATTTAAATGTAATTAATTATATTTCTGATATATATGTATATGAAAAATTTAATGAAAATGAGTATGAAGGGATTTGGTCTGATATAGGTTATTATCTTAGTACTCTGAAGCAGTTACCTATTTGGTCAGCTAATAGATTTAGAGATATTAGGAACCGTGCGTTTAATTTTTTCCTAAAAGATGGTTTTATTTGGCGACATGCTAAAGGGAAAATTAGATATCCTCAGCGAGTTTTAGGAAATAAAAAACTGCAAAATAAAGTTATGATAGATATGCATGAGACTCTTTGGGCAGGTCATAAAGGCTTTTATGCAACTTATGATAAAATTAGAGAAGCCTACTGGTGGCCGGGTATGTATGTGAATATACGTGACTTTGTTAGTACTTGTACTACATGTCAGGTACATTCATCAGTTAGGCATAGAGAACCTTTACACCCTACCTATCCTCCTTGTATTCATTACAAGTGGGTAGTTGATTTAGTGACCATGCCTAAAGGATTAGATAAGATGAGATATATAGTTTTAGCTAGAGAAGACCTGACTAATCATGTAGAAGGTAGAGCGCTTCGTACGAAAACTACTTATAACGTATGTAAATTTTTGCTAGAAGAA
The DNA here is from genome assembly GCA_020310875.1 of Ceratopteris richardii. Taxonomy (NCBI): domain Eukaryota; kingdom Viridiplantae; phylum Streptophyta; class Polypodiopsida; order Polypodiales; family Pteridaceae; genus Ceratopteris; species Ceratopteris richardii. The sequence continues at coordinate 3,722,849 of CM035429.1, read as the reverse complement.
GTTATTAGTAGATTTGGCTATGTAGAGAAGATAGTGGCAGATAGGGGAGAGTTAGATGCTAGAGACGCTAGAGAATTTTTTGATCTGCATGGGATTCGTCTGTCTCTCACTACTGCTTATAATCCGGAGTCTAATGGTAAGATTGAGCGGGGTCATCCCTCTATTGTGAAGGCAATTTCTAAGGCCTGCAATGGTGATACGCGACAATGGCCTAGATTCCTTCCTTTTGCACTATGGGCAGACAGGATGACGTATACTAGGTCTACAGGATTTATGCCTGCAGAACTAATGTACTGTCAAAAGCCGATTTTTCCTATCCAGTCCCAGATTATTTCATGGACGACACTTCCGTGGAAAAATGAGATGACTCGTGAAGATCTAATTTCAGTTAGGATTATGCAGTTAAATATAGGTAATAAAATGATTGAAGAAGCTGTTCAGAAAATTAAAAATTCACGTCTTAAAAATAAAAACTATTTTGATAAAAAACATAGACTTAGACCTTGTACTATAGAAGTAGATGACTGGGTTTTAGTTTATGATAGCACTTTTGATACTCAGTATGATGCTAGGAAAAAATTAATTAAGAGATGGTTTGGACCATATGTAGTTGTGACTGTATTTGAAAATGGTACATTTAAGCTTAGAGAATTTGATGGTTCTTTATTGAAAAATTTGATTGCAGGAAAAAGAGTTAAGCTATTTAAAAAGAGAAATAATGAAGAATATGAAATTGAAGAAAATGATGCTGAAGATGATGCTGATGAAAATGAAGATGACGATTAAAAATCTATTTAAAAATCAGGTGAAACAGTTTTGATTAGAGATTCTTTCATTTTTTGTGTATATGCATAAGCATTACTGCATGGATTAAAAGGATATGTTTCAATTTATTTAAAAAAATCAAGTAGAATTAAGATATAGAAATATCTAAAATATTTATGATTGAAGCATAATAACTCGTATTTATATGAACTGAATCAGGAAGTTAAACAGAAATTTTGGAATTGGAAACTTGTAAAAGAAAAGGTAGTCTTATTTTGAATATATGTATATGCTTAAAAGAAATTTTATTCATTAGTAAATGGGATTTTGTATCTTGCTTTTATTTTTTATGAGATCTGACCTCTAAATAAAATAAAAATTAATTAAAAACTTCATACCCAACTAGTTTATATGTATGTGTCTGTTGTTAGTGTGCTATGTTGGGCTAGTAGGCGGGTGGAACAACCTTGGTCGGGTGATCAAGGCCACGAGCTGCAGCTAGTTTCATCATAGGCCTAACCTATATGTTGTCATGCGCCTGCATGGGTCGGTAGGCGGGTGGAGTTACTCTGGTCGGGCGATCAGAGCCATGAGGTGACGTCGATTTCATGTAGGGCTGACATAGTTTGTCGTGCGCTATACCGGGTTGGCAGACAAGTGGGGTAAACTTGGCCGGGTGGACAAGTCCAGGAGTCGCACCCAATTTCGGTATAGGCCGATTTGTTAAAAATTAAAGAAAAAGCTGAGTTGGGATGAAGTAAGAAAAATGAAATGATTTAAGCAATAAAAGAGAGTCAGACCATAGGAAATAAAAGTAGGAGGCATATAATTCTGTTATCTGATGGGAAAAGTTTTCTTTTTGTATATGCTGTTATGAAGGATAAGTTACTTATTCTTAGCAAGTGACATGAACAGAAGGACTATAAGACTTATGATTTATTCTTATAAATATTTGATTAAATGTGGATTCAAAAATATGACATGATATTTTATAACTTATTTCTATGTTGTTTTTTTAAAATGATTTGTACAAATCTTTTTAATTGCATAAAGTGTGAATGCATGATGTAATAAAATTTTGAAATGATTTAAAATTATTTTCAAAAGAATTTGATTTGTTCCACTTGAAACTGCAGGTTGGCCCATCGGGACGATGTGCAGGTTTAGTGGGGGCGGATGTCGGAGAGAAATTGTTACTCTTAAAATATTACAAAAATTAAAAGATTAATTGATTGATATAAGTTTGGTTAAATTATGGAATTTTGACTAATGTTTGACTTTAATTTTGCAGGAAAAGAAGTTTGCTGACCAAAATCAAGATGGGAAGTATTCATTTAAGTTTATTCAAGGGTATTATAGATGTTAAATTAAGGGTTACTTAAGGGGTAAACTAAGTTTTGGATGAAAATATAAAGATAATTAAGGGTTAATTATAGGTTTTGATCATACTCTAGCTAAATTACAAGGGTAAGTAAGGGTTAAATGTATGTTTTGAGCATGGATTATAGGGTTCAAGTTAAGCTTTAAGGTTAATTATGGGTTAATTATTCATCCTAGTGGGTTATGGAAGGTTAGAAAATAGATTTATGGGTTAGTTGGAGCTAATTGATGTGGTTTAAAGTTAGTTGTAGGGTAAACCCAAGGTTAAATAATTAAATAAGTGGGTTGTAGTCTATAAATAAATTATTCAATAGGTTAATTATATCATTTGGAACCTTAGCAAAAAAATAGATAAATATATTATTTATTTATTTCCACTAAACCTAAGGTAATAATTAAAATGGGTTAAATTAAATTTTAGTCTAAGTTATAGTATTTATTCTAAAAGTTTAGTATTCAATTAAATAAAAAAGGAGAAGTGAAAGGTTATTTAAATCCTAAAGTTTTTGGTCCATAGAATATTTAAATGGTTAGTTGAAAATTGGGAAAAGAACTAGGAGGAAAATCCCACGCTTTTTTTCCTTGTTGAGTGTTGTTGGAGTGATGTGGAGTCAATTTAGGTAATTGGTTGAGTTATCTAAAGAGAATTGTAGGCTATGGTGGGCTACTCATATCTATTTAAGAAGGGAGTACGTGCTCACAAGTTCATGTGTTTTTTTTCAGGTATTTACTATGCTCTAGACTACAGTCATATTGTTTGCACTTAGTTCTATGAGAGCTCTCTGACAGGAGGAAAGAGAGAAGACCATCTCTCTTGTCCTTCATTCATGGGAAAGCAAAATTTTTTACTTTTATTTTCTGATGTTGCAGAGAATTGGTGAGGTCGACTTTTTTTTCACTCTTCATTATTTTCTTCTCTTCCTCATTTCTTTTTTCTTCCTTTCTTTATTTCTCATTTTTCCCCTCTCTGTTCTTTAATACCCCTCTTTTTCCCTCTCTTTCTCACTCTCCCTCTCTTCTCTGCCGGCGGCGCAGCAGCGCTGCGTGCGCAGCAGAGAGAGAGAGAGAGAGAGAAAGTGTGAGAGAGAGAGAGAGCAGTTGAGAGAGATTTTGTTTTTTTTTTCTTTTTTATTTATTTTTTTTGTTCCTCCCTCCCTCTCTTTCCCTCTCACTGCAGCCGACGGCGCAGTCCGCCGGCGCAGTAGAGAGAGAGAGAGAGAGAGAGAGAGAGAGAGAGAGAGAGAGAGAGAGAGAGAGAGAGAGAGAAAGAGAGAGAGAGAGTGAGTGAGTGATTTGTTTTTTTTATTATTTATTTTTCTTTTTTCTTTTGTTTTTATTTTTTATTTATACTATTTATATTACTTTATATATTTTACTTATATTAAATGATGATTATATATTAAGATGTTTTTTGTTATATTCATAAGTATATTTATTAAATAACTATTAAAAAAAAAAGGAAAATATGAAGTAAAAATATTTAGATACATGTTTATATATATATATTTGTATAAGGATGGTTTAATATATGATTTCTATGTATACATTTATGTAATATATATATGTATGTGTGTTTTTTTTTAGTTATAAGATTGACTGCTTATAGTATGTTGTTATCCTAATGTTTTGTTTTATTTGCTCTCAGGTTAGCAAGAAGAAGAAGAAATTTAGCCTTATTCTTTCCCAATGAACTCATTTTTCCATCCAACTTCTCTTTTCCCAAACATTTATCATGTCCATTCTTAGCTTCTTCCTTTCTTACCCTACCCTTAACCCAAGCTTCTTTAACCCTTAGGCTGATAGACACTTGAGTTCTTTTCCCAAGTATCAAGTTAGTGCATGTTAGATATTAGGATTTAAACCCATGTTAGTTTAAGTATATGAACCCATGATAGTGATAGAACTTGATCCCATGTTTTATGTTAGTACATGTTAAAGAAATTAGTGATAGGCATGTTAGTTAGTCTAGCTAATGCATGTTAGAAATTTATCCATGTTAGTTCATGCATATATATGTTTAGTATGCATATGTGTTTTAATGTGTGTATGTTTATGCATGTTTATTTAGTGCATGTGTATGTAAGATGATCATTTATGCCTAAGCATGAATGTTTATGCATGTGCATCTATGTTCATGCATGTGTATGTGTATTTATGTTCATGCATGCATGTATATTCATATATGTTTATGTTAGTGTAGTTCATGCATGTAAATGTTAGTAAGTGTTCATGCATGAAAAAGTTAGTAGTGTTAGTGCATGCATGTATATGTTAGTAAGTGTTATTTGTGCTTATGCATGTATATGTTAGTATGTGTTAGTATATGTTCATGCATGTGTATGTTAGTATGTGTTAATGTATGTTCATGCATGTAAATGTTAGTATGTGTTAGTGTATGCATGTACATGTTAGTATGTGTTAGTTTATGCATGTATGTGTTAGTGCATGCATGTGTGTGTTAGTGTATGTTTATGCATATGTCTGTATGTGCATGTATGTTTATGTATGAATATTTATGCATGTATGTATGTTAGTTAAATGTATGATTATGAGTAAGCAATGTATGTTAATGTATATTAAATAATTATGTAAATGAATTTTTTATTGTAAAGTATATATTTTAATAAAAGAATTTACTTATTATATATGTGTTTTTAGAAAGATAATTACTTTAACGTTATTAAAAAAGAAAATGCTAAATGAGTGTTATTTTTTATATAAAAGATATACTAATTTCCATCATGTGTTTTTTTTCAGATTTGATTTATGAAGAATTGCAGGCTCTTGGTGAACTGAAGGTTGTTGCCCTCTTTCATATATGTGTTTTTTTTCAGCTATTGGCGAACTGGAGATACACATGTGACCTGAAGTTTGAAAAGCAGAGATTGTCCTTAGTTTGAAACTTTTATTTGCTTGTATAGGCTATCTTTTAGACTGTCATTTATAAACATCATCCTTGAGGTTGTATAGGACTTTGGTTATTAATTTAGTATCATCTTTTATGTCTAAACAAAATTCTTCTAGTAACACCTTTCTACCTTCATCAACTTTTGAATTGTTGTTTCCAAAACCAATAGAAGATAAAGAATTAATAAAAGAAGTAATAGTAGAAGAATCTTTGTATGATCCTAGGACAACTATAACTTTACTTTCTACTGTTCCTCCTAGTGTTAGTGAAGAACCTTTTCCTCCAACTGTAGATAGAAACGAAGAAAACATCCAAGAAGAAACAAACGAAACTATAAAAGATCAAATAGTTAGTGAAAAGATTATCCCACCTTCTTATTTTGACGCAATTGAACTTTATAGGAACGCTTCACCTTACGGACCCTAGGAAAACTTAAAACTTGTACCTGTCCTGCATAGTCACCCTGCGTGCGCCGTTAGCGAGACGACTGAATTGATTCACCAGTCGTCAGAAATCGCGCCCACACCGTGATGTTGTATTTGTGGAAGATGCTATTCAGCCATTGCTTTCATGTACTAAGGAGACATCTGTTAGCTCCAAAGACATGTATGATACTTTGATGCCTCTTTTTACAGGTGGACAGTTTAGTGCTAGTCCTAATGAGGCAACTTCTCAACCTTTGCAGGTTTCATATGATGATGCAGATCATTCCATTTCTGATGCGGATTTACATGATGCACTTGTTGATGAGAGAGCTGATATTGAGCAGGCAAAAACTATGCCAAAATGGCTGGTGCAGACTTTGAGTGATAGCAAATTAGATGCACCTTTGTCATATCGTACTCGTTCAGGCTCTCATAGTGCCTCCTTTGCATTAGATTGCTATGCTATGGCTGCGTCTAGTCTCTCTGATGAGAGTGAGCCTATTTCTTTTGATGAAGCACAGAATTCAAAAAATTGGATGGCTATTATGCAATCTGAATATGATGCTATAATGAAGAATGGTACATGGTCTTTATGTGACTTGCCTCCTAGCAAGAAGGCCATTGGCACTAAGTGGGTATACAAGCTGAAGCGTAAACCTGATGGTATAGTTGAGAGGTAAAAGGCTAGGCTTGTTGCAAAGGGTTATGCGCAGGAAAGAGGCATTGGTTTTGATGAGACCTTTGCACCTACATGATGTATGACTACTGTTCGGAGCATTTGTGCACTTGCAGCCCATCGTGGTTGGAATGTACATCAGTTGGACATTAAAACAACATTTTTGAATGGTGACTTGCATGAAAAAGTGTATGTTTTTCAACCCTGTGGCTTTGTGCAGAAAGGGCATGAAAACCAGGTGTGCAGGTTAAAGAAGGCATTATATGGTTTAAAGCAAGCACCACCTGCTTGGTATGAGAAGATACATGCCTATCTGGTTGCACATGGTTTTGAGAACAGTCCAACTAAAAGCACCTTATATGTTAAGCGTGCTAATGATGTGCTTCTGATCATTGTTGTCTATGTTGATGACATGCTGCTCACTGGTCCTATTGAGAAGCATATTGCTGATTTCAAGGCTGATTTGCATGCCTCATTTGAGATGTCTGATTTGGGGCATTTGCATCACTATTTGGGGATTCAGTTTATGCAAGTTGATGGTGGAATGGCTTTGTGTCAAACAAAATATATTGACACATTATTGCAGCGTTTTGGCCTTGAAGACTATAAGCCTATTGCCACTCCTATGGAGACATGTTTACGATTGAGTCTTCATGATGTTGGAGATGCATTTGATGCTGTTCTCTATCAGCAGGCTATTGGATGCTTGATTTACTTATGCATTACTCGGCCAGATATTCAGTTTGTTGTCTCGGAGATGAGCAGATTTATGCATTGCCCAGGAGTCAAGCATTGGCAGGCGGTTAAGCGCATCTTTCGCTACTTGAGTGGTACTTGGCTACTTGGGTTGTTTTATCCCAAGGGGGGATCACTACCGCCAGATTTGCATGCTTTTTCTGACTCTGATTGGGCTTGTTGCTATGACACTGGTGTGTCCACTAGTGGCTTTTGCTCCATGCTTGGTAGCTCATGTATATCTTGGTTGAGCAAAAAGCAGCCTACTGTGGCCACTTCCAGTTGTGAGGCTGAGTATAGGCCAGCTTTTACAACTACTGTTGAGTGTGTGTGGCTTAGACGCCTTATGGCTGATTTGTGTGTTGGTCAGTCTTCTGCCACCACCATCTTCACTGACACTTAGAGCGCATTGGCAGTTGCGAGGAAATCTGTGTTTCATGCTCGCACTAAGACCGTTGAGGTGCATTATCAATATGTCAGGGAGAGGTTCTCTGCTAGGGAGATCAGCTTGGCATATGTGCCCACGCAGGAGAACATTGCAGACCTTTTCACGAAGGCTCTGCCTAGAGAGAAGTTTGAAGCTTTCTGCAAAGCTTTGGGCTTACTTACTTTTGTGGAGTGATTTCCACATAGCTTGGCACTTCCTTATACATGAGTGCCAGCTCCTTGTTCAACGCATCACTCCTAGGGGGGATTTGTTGATATATTTAGGTAGTGATGTGTGTGAACACACTAGGACCGTCGGGGCACTTTTTTCCCTCTTTAGGAGGTTTTTTTCCCCCGACTTGTATATACGCCTATTGCCCTAATGGGCTACTTATCTTTGTACATTCTCTAGTAATACATTCAGTATTGTGTGTTTGTGCTCCAAGCTTCTTCTTCTTCCTTGTGCTTTTCGCGTGCTTCCGCAGACGTCTAACTCCAACAGTTATCTCCTAAATTTGGCACAATGATCAAGTCTAAAATCTACATATCCTAAGAGAAAGTAATTTCGGAATGGACAATGGTCTCTATGTGTAGGCTTGGTGAATGCAATAAGTACTCTATCTTGGAGGCATTGGATCTAAGAGTAGGAGCATGTAGTTTAAATGAAAATGCATGCATTAGGAAGGTCCCATTGTTTAATTTGAGCGTCTAAAAACTCTTAGGTTAATTCTCTAGGAGCTCACAGAATCATTGTTTTGAGTAAAGAGAGGTTTCTATGAACATACCTATGAGGCCATTTATATTTAAAGCTACATAAGGACAAGTCTAAATTCTTCCATCACTTCCACATCTCAAAGCCATTCTTTGAGAGTCTCTTGGCTTTCAAAAGTTTGTTGTTCTCTACTTTTGTGATACCTAAAATTGGGAACAAAATAGAGTCCTCACACTAATATTTGACCATCCCTTTCAACACAAGATTATTTGCCAAGGTGATCACATCCACAATGCCCACACAACCCTAGTCTTTTGGGAATGCACTGATTTCCCACTTTGGCTTATGGACACCCTTTCATTCCGATCACCCATCGAAAGGTAACTTTTGTGAATTTCTTTTGTTCTTTTTTGTTTTCTTATAACTTGGTTTCCAACATGCCAAGAACTAGATTATAGAAGGCATAAGGAACAATTTAACCACCATCACATGCTTTGCCACATTCAATCGCACTCCCTTCTTATAGTGGAGCTCTTTGTTGAATTTGTTAAGCACCAAATCTCATGATTTGCTCATGGAGACCCCAAAGTCCAATGGGTTTCCCACCAAATGGAAGACTTGGCCACAAAGGACAAATTGTGGGGACTTAAATTGTAATTATAAGAGGTCACATGCTATATGGACCTGGCCGAATGGAAGACCTGGCGAGAAAGCTCTTGACTCCTCACTAATTGTGGGGACTTGAATTGTAATTATAAGAGGTCACATGCTATAGTAAGCCATTGTGGATGGTGGTTTAGGTATAAACCTAATAACATAGTATAGTATGGAGAAATTTAGGCTTCAAACTATAAAGAAAATTAATTCGAAAGAGGAGGAGATAGCCATGAGAAAACCAATATGATGCAAAAAATTAGCATTAACATCCAATAAGATATGATGGAAGGTCCAAGTTTTGATGTCAAAGAGAAAGAATATTTTTTTAACATGGTTGGAAAGAAGTAACTCATTTCCATATTATGAAATTTCTCATCATGTGATAAATGTAGAAGGGCATAAAGAAAAAGAGATGTAGGGAAACTAAGTAGAAATTCAATGCAAACAATTGTCACTTTCTAGTGAGAGAGGGTACTCGTCTTGTCCATGTAGTGTCTACCAAAGGTATGGATCCAAACCGGGACAACACGAAAGTGATAAGCATAGCTTATCTATTGATGAGTACAAAGAGAAGTTCCTACGTCTTCATAAATATGCATTAGAGGTTAGCATTGATTTTCTTGATGTTGTTGCCATGGCCGAGAACTTTGAGAAGATGGAGAAGTTTAATTTGCAAAAGGCAAATAGAAGCAGATTCATTGCAATGGGACATAGGCCACGAAGACCTATTGTAATGAACATGAACAATTCAAAGGAGACTCCATCTTCAAATAACCAAGGCAAGAATCCTGCACAGGTGGAAAATCAAAGGAGGCGTCAACCAATCCAATGGCAACAAGACCCTGATTTTATTGAGAGGGCAAAAAGACTCGGTCTGTGTTTTCATTGCGGAGAGCAAGGGCATTAGACATATGAGTGCCTGAATAAGGCAGTCTTTCGACCCACACAATCAAAAGCGATAAACATCATCGAGGAGGGTACAGTTATTGAGGAAGTAGACGATGGAGTTAAGTGCCTTAACTCTACTTTACGTTGCATGGTGGTTAGTATTTTTCCAAAGGCTTCTATAATCACGATTCCGGGTATGATTGATTTCTGCACATAAAATCAAATTTTTGATTGATTGAGGTAGTACCCATTGTTTTCTATCTTTCAAATTGGTACAAAATCTAGGGATAGCCCTAAATATGTAGCTAACCAGACCTGTAGAGATGGCCAATGGACAATTACACTACACGAAAGGATATGTTGAAAACCTTGAATTTACTCTTTCTGATAGGTGCTTTTCTGGAAGTTTCCATGTAATTGAGATGAAACAGAGTGATGTAATCATAGGCATGGATTGATTAGTTAAAAATTCTACGAGAATTAATTGTGAACAAAGAACGATCACTTTAAAGCTAGATGATGAATCTATTCATATTCTAGGTGATGCCTATAATCATAAACCTATTCTTATTTCTGCTATGCAGATAATTAGAGGTATATGTGATGGCTGTAAAACATTTGTAGTGTATGTGAACAATCTGCATGATGAAGGTAATGATGAAGGTATTCCAGATTATGTAGAAAATCTCTTGAAAGAATATGCCAATGTATTTCCAGAAGACTTGCCTGGTATACCTCCACCTAGGCAGATTGACCATGCCATTGACCTATATATAGGGAGTGAACCATATTCTAGAGCACCCTATAGTTTTAAAATTGATGAATTAAAGGAGCTTAAGATTCAATTAGATGATCTTTTGAACAAAGGCTTGATAAGACCGAGTGTCTCACCTTGGGGTGCACCTGTTTTATTTCAGAAGAAGAAGGACGGCTCTTATAGATTATGCATCCACTATGGGGGGTTGAATAAAAGAACAATTAAGAATAAGTATCCACTTCCTCATATAGATGAATCATTAGGTCAATTAAGTTGAGCAACTGGATTCACTAAGATTGACTTAAGATCTGGATATCACCAAACTAGGATCAAAACAGAAGATATTCCTAAGACGACTTTTGGAACACGATATGGTCACTTTGAGTTTACGGTTCTACCTTTTGGATTGACAAATGCTCCTACCACATTTATGTGCTTGATGAATAATAATTTTCACGATTACCTAGATGAATTCATCTTAGTATTTCTTGATGATATATTTGTATACTCTAAAGATGATTCTAAGCATGCAGTACATCTCAAGAAGACTTTGCAAAATCTTAGAGAACACAAATTGTATGGAAAAAAAGTAAGTGTTTCTTTGCTAAGGATAAACTTGTGTATCTAGGAAGAGTAATATCAAAAGAAGGAATCCTTATAGATGAAGATAAAGTAAAAACAATAGTTGATTGGCCGATTCCTAAGACTGTAAGGGATGTTAGAAGTTTTCTTGGGCTAGCACAATATGAAAGAGCACATATTAAGAATTTCTCTAAGATAGCTAATCCCCTCACAAAATTGGCTAAAAAGAATATAGGATTTGTGTGGAGTGATGCTTGTCAAAAATCATTTGAAACATTGAAACAAAAAGTCATTGAAAATTGTGTTTTGAAAATACCAGAAATGGGAAAGCTTTTTGTGGTTGCATGTGATGCAAGTGGTATTCAGATAGGATGTGTTCTTTCACAGGATGGAAGGGTGGTCGCATATGAGTCCACAAAACTAAGGAAACATGAACTTAACTATCTTACTCATGATTTAGAAATGCTTGCTATTATGCATGCACTTAAGCATTGGAGATAGTTCAATCTTTGGCTTCCAAATCTTCATTAAAACTTCAATTGTTGATTTCCCTGCACCAACAGCTCCCCCTCAATCATCAATTGGGGTTTTCTCTATCTTCTTTATACCTACCATGTCTTTGAATCTCTGTAGCTTTGGTCCATCCAAGCTTTTGGTTAGCATATCAGCTATTTGATCTTTTGTTGAAGTATGTATGACTTCAATCTCTTTATCCATCACCTTCTCTCTTAGAAAGTGATACTGAATCTCAATGTGTTCCTGGCATGAAACACAGGGTTAGCCGCTAAATACAATGAACTCATGTTATCTATATGAATAGTGGGTGTACTCTGAATAATGTCAAAAATCTTCATTAGAGTCTTAAGCCATATCACTTCCTTTGCAGCTTCAACCATGCCTTTATACTCAGCCTCTGTGGATGATAAAGCAACTGTGTGTTGCTTCTTTGAACACCAAGAAATTAACTTGTCTCCCACATAACACAAATATCCATAAGTTGATCTCCTATCATCAGGATTACCTGCCCAATCTGCATCACTATATATCTTGATGTTTGTATCTGATGTAAAGCCATAATACAAACCCTCTTTGAGTGTACCCTTAATGTACCTCAACACTCTTTGACCTGCAATCCAATGTTCTTTCCTAGGACAATGCATGAATTGAGACAAAACTCCAACTGCATATGATAAATCAGGTCTAGTTAAAGTAGCATAAATCAGACTACCAACCAAACTTTGATATAGCTTCATGTCCTTGAACTCTTCTCCTCCATATCTGCTTAACTTATGATTCACCTCCATTGGAGTAGGTGCTACACTGCAATCATCCATTTTAAACTTGATCAACAAGTTCTTCAAATACCTTTCTTGAGTTACATACACTCCATGTTGAGTATATGAAATCTCCATGCCCAAGAAATATGACAAGTCTCCGAAATGAGTGATTTTGAACTCTTTATCCATTTGCTTCTTTAGGCTTTGAATGCCTTTCTCATATGTACCTGTAATAATTATATCATCAACATATATGCACATGTAGATAAACCCATCTTCACTTGCTTTGACAAGCAAGCTACTATCTGCTTTAGATACTTGGAATCCAAGTTCTTTCAAGAACTTTACAAGTCTATAGTTCCATGCCCTTGGGGCCTGCTTCAAACCATACAAAGCTCTCTTGAGCTTACACGCATGATCTGGATACCTTCCATCTCTGAATCCTTGTGGTTGCTCCATGAAAACATCATCTGAAATATAACCATTTAAAAAAGCATTCTTCACATCTAATTGATATAATTTCCAACCTTTACATGCAGCAATAGCTATGAGTGTCCTGATAGTTTTCATCTTTGCCATAGGACTATAGGTCTCATCATAATCTATACCATAAATCTGAGCAAAACCTTTCACAACAAGTCTAGCTTTATACCTAGACACACTTCCATCTGCAAATCTCTTTGTCTTGTAGACCCATTTGCATCCAATGATCTTCTAGCTATTTGGTTTAAGAACCAACTCCCATGTTTGATTTTCCATCAATGTATCATATTCTTCCTGCATAGCTTTCTCCCAATTTTCCTTACCTTTTGCCTCTTCATATGTAGAAGGTTCTTCATCTGTCTTTATCATATAAGCATAATCTTTGGTAACCAAAAAAGAAGTATCATAGCTATACCTTGTAGGTTGCCACTTGTGTCTTGATGACCTTCTAAGTTCTCCACTCCTTGAGGTTTTTGGTTCATCACACTCAGGATCAAATCTTGGCATTTCTTCAACTTCAACCTGTACTTCATTATTCTCCTCTTCATCAAATATCTGAGCCTTTGATTTACCTTTCTTTTGATTCACAACTTCTTCATCATCTGCATTAATATTGATTGTATGTGCATACCAAGTACCTTGCTCATCAAACGTAACATCCTTTGATACAAGGAATTGTTTTGTGGATGGACTCCACAACCTATATCCCATCTGCTTATCATCATAACCAATGAATACATACTTTTAGCTTTAGGTTCCAATTTGTGCCTTAATTGTGATGGCACATATGCATATGCCAAACATCCAAATACTTTGCAATGATCTAATGTAGGTCTCTTACCCCACCATGCCTCATATGGTGTCATACCCTGCAAAGCTTTACATGGTAATCTATTAACCAAATAAGTAGCTGTATTTACAGCCTCAACCCACAAGTAGTTTGGGCAATTTTTCTCCTTCATCATGGACCTTGCAAACTCAACAAGAGTTCTATTCCTCCTTTGTGCTACACCATTTTGTTGAGGAGAGTACCTGCAAGTAATCTCTCTCTTTATTCCTGCATTCCACAAGTAATCACTGAACTCATTAGAGAAATATTCTCCCCCTCCATCTGACCTTAGTCTTTTCAACTTATGACCTGTAATTCTCTCTGCATACATATGATAATGTTTGAATGTATTGAATACCTCTGACTTGTCTTTGATCACATAGATAGTGATCCATCTGGTAGCATCATCAACATAAATCACATAATACCTTGAACCATTGATACTCAAATCCTTTGATGGCCCCCACACATCTGTGTGTACCAATTCAAGCTTTTCTGAATACATAAAACCATGCTTGGAATAAGATTGCTTATGAGCCTTTCCTAATTGACATGCCTCACATCTATATGTCATATGTTGACCTGCAACATTAGGCAATCCAAGCACTGAACCATTATTAATCATATCTTTGATACCTCTTTCATTGAAATGTCCAAGCCTCTTGTGCCAAAGATCTAACTCAGAGATCTTATGTCCTCCATAGGTGAACAAGGCATGACCAAAATTACCTTGGATCTTCAATGCGAACAATCTTCCTTCTTTTTTTCTTGAAACAATCTGTTTATACCCATTGCTAGGGTCTTCCACAAATACTCCTTCATTAGTGAACCTAACTTCATAACCTTTTTCAACAATTTGTCCTACACTTATCAGATTCTTAGGAATTGTAGGAACATACAAGACCTTACTCAAGAGGGTGCTACCATCCTTGGCGTTCATTGATCCAATTGACTTCGCATTGTGCTTTTTATTGTCACCTGTTTGAACTACATGATTAGTTACCTTATTCTCCAAATCAGTCATCAAAGCTATATTGCCACTCAGGTGATTGCTACATCCCGAGTCAATGTAGAAGACTCTTTGGTCTTAACTTTGCCTTTCACAAGTTGCATTCATTATCAATGTTGAATCCTCCTTCTGATCTGAAGCATAATTGTAATAGGTATTGTTGTATTGTTGACTTTGGAATCCTCTACCTGCATTTCTTCCAAAGTAACCTCTACTACCTCTACCTCTCAAATTTCCTCTTTGATTTCTGCCACCTCTTCCTCTTGAATTAAAATTCTGATTATATCCACCATTACTCTGAGTATTATGCCAACAATCATTAGCTAAGTGATTTGTCTTACCACAAATCCGGCAAGCTTTGACTCCATCTTTATTACTCCTGCCTCTTCCTCTACCTTTGCCACCTCCTCTTCCTCTTAGGAAGTTGGTCTGACTAGTTGTGCCTTCATCTTCATTTGCTTGTTGCTTCCCTTTGCTATTTTTCTTCTTATCCTTTGAATACATTGCATGACCTGCACTTTTGTCACCTTCACCTTTGACATCCTGCTCAAAGGTTAACATATGTCCTAGCAACTGATTTAAGTCAGGAGTAAAATGATCAAGTGATAATTCATTAGAAAAAATGAATGGCTTCCATTTGTCATCACCTCTCAAACCTGTGAGGATTTGCCTTACCAATTTATCCTCCTCAATGTCTTCATCAATTGCACCTAATGCATGTGCAATGTCCTTCATCCTTGTTACATAGTCTGAGATGGGTTGAGAAGCCTTCTTCTTGAAAGTGGTAAATTCTGACCATAAGGATGCCTTCCTTGACTTTGTAGTGTTTTGGAAATGCTCTTCCAAAGAATTCCATGTATCACTTGCACTTTCAAGACCTCTAATGTGAGGTAGCAAGTAGTCATTGACTGCCATATAGATAATGCTCCTAGCTTGAGCATCTCTCTTCATCCAATTCTTCAAATCTGATAATTCCTCCCTAGTTGGAACACTAGGATCTCTGAATTGAGGCTTTTCTTCTTCACCTGTGATGTAACTTATCAAGTCTTTGCTCATAAGATGAGCTTCCATCCTCATTGACCATGTTGGATAGTTTTCTCTATCCAACTTCTCTATTTGAAGAGAATCTCCCATCCTTTCTTCACCTGTATATTGAAATCTTCAACCTTTATGAGTAATAGATGTACCTTTACTTTGAATAATATTCCTTTTGTCTTCCTTGATGTCGTATGACCTCCTTCTCAAGCTTTGCCTTCAAGCTTTCACCTTCTGAATCTTTAATTGTTGAATTCTTTGTGTCTGCAACACTCGGGGTCCTCCTTCCTTCAATTCTGATGCTTCTTGCTCGGATACCACTGATGGAGAGTGTTAATCTCCAAAAGAACAAGTTACTCTTGTAATTAGAGCACCTCTATAACAAGAATAACTCAAACCTTCTCCAAATTTAGAGAATCAATGATCAATTATAAAGATTTTGAAAAATCTGTGAAGAAGATGACTACACAGAAAGTGTGCTGCACATATCTATCTAATTACCTTATCAATTGTGTAAAGTTTTTTATAAAACTTTGCACAAAGTGTCGTCTACAGTTTGTGCACCTTCTCCAAGTTGAATCACTCCAAACGATTCAGTATAACTTGAGAAATGATCTCAACAAGTTACCTATGTCTAAAACTGATCTTCTGAGAAATCGATTTAGACACCTATAACTTTTAACACTTGGTTCTCTCAATCTAGATTGGGTATATGAAAATTCTTTTAGCCACAGATAGCTTACCTTCCAACTTAAAGATTGAGTGCTTGCATGCTCAAAACTTTATACTGTGGAAGGGGAACTGTCCAAAACATTAACATCAAATTTTGTGCCTCTTTCAGGAAGTAGTGAACACTTCTTCACATATGAATGTTCCTACACTTAATTCTCACAACCTGTTTACAATTAGGCTCTCAAGCTCTAACCATAGACTCATTAACTGTGGACTTATACATCTACAAAAGGATTCTTGAAATGATCAAACAGAGAAGGAGAATGCACACAAACATCGGGCGCAATTTTTCTTCCATTTCTGAAGAAATTTACAGCTGAGTGATGAGAGAGACTCAACTCACTTCTAAGATGTCTAATGACTCATAAAACTACTGATTACTCTATTCTCATGCTCTCTCATATTTGCCCCGACTTTTTCCTTGTATATATAGGCAAATGTTTTCAATATCATGACTATACAAAAGTATAAGTGAGCTATCTCTGAATTAACGTACATATGTGTACACATCTTCATCCTCTAAATCTGCACTTCCTCCATGCTTCATAATTTGAACTTTCCTTCAATCTTTGGCTTCCAAATCTTTATTAAAACTTCAATTGTTGATTGCCCTGTACCAATATGTTTGAAGTGCCAACAGGTGAAATCTGAGTTTAAGAGGATGCTTGGAATGCTTCAACCTTTGGATGTTCCAAATCAGAAGTGGGAGTCTATTTCTATGGACTTTATCACTAAGCTAGCTATGACCAAAAGTAAGCATGATACCATACTTGTTGTAGTCGATCGGCTTACCAAGATGGCACGTTTCTTTCCTATTTAAAAGATTGATACTGCTTTGAATGTTGCAAGAATCTTTGTAAAAGAAATTTTTCGATTGCATGGAATGCCTAAAAGCATAATTTCTGATAAGGACTCTAGATTTACGTCAAACTTCTGGAAAGCAACATTTGAATCGATTGGAACTCAACTTCATCTGAGTACAGCTTTCCATCCACATATTGATGGGGAAACCAAGAGGGTTAACAGGGTAGTTGAACGTATGTTGTGTATGTATGTGAATGAAAAGCAGGATAATTGGAGTGAATATTTACCCTTGGTTGAGTTTGCATACAATAGTGCATGGCATGCATCTATACAAATGACTCTGTTTGAAGCTATGTACGGTTATAATTGTTTGACTCCACCTTCGTTTTTGGGGTTTCCAAATAAAGTGGAAGTATCCAAGAAATGCTTGATAAGATGGATGAAGAACTTGGAAAAATTAAGAAACACATAAAAGAAGCTCCGAAAAGACAAAAGAATTTCTATGATTTAAAGAGAAGACCACTTGAATTTCAAGTTGATGATATGGTATTTCTTAAAGTTAATCCTCACCGATCTAACTTGTTGCTAGGGAAGGATCATAGACTTTCTCCTCAATATGCATGTCCTTATAAAGTTTTGAAAAAGATTGGATCTCTTGCTTATTTGGTGGAATTACCTAAACATTTAAATGTGCATTGTGTATTTCATGTTAGCTTACTTAAAAGATATGTATCTAATGTTGCTCATGTTTTGCAAGACAATTTTCTAACACATTATCCTTCTTTCCAACTCTGAGGACAGAGTTCTTAAAGGGGGGAAGAATTGTAATAGGCCTCTTTTCTAGTGAAATAATTCATTTTGGACTTTCCGAATTCCATTGTGGGGATAATTCTTAGAATGAATAATTAGGTCATTTTATGCATGTAGGAAAAATCTTGGGTTGACAAGTTTCATATTATCTCTCTAGACCTTATTTGCATCATGTTTTCTAGTCAAATTTTGAAGGTGAAGATGAAAGAATTAGGAAAAGTGTGTATGAGAGAAAGGTAGAGCAAGTATAGGAGAATAAAAGTGCCTGAGTGAAATTTTTATGAATCATGTTTTAAGTACCTTGTTTAGGGTCTTACATTTAGTTCATTGTAAGAAAATGCCTTGATTTTACTCTATCTAGAATTTTGAAACTTGCAGGGCTCAAAAGTGGCATTTGGAGGTGGATTTCGACCTCGAACATCTCTAACACTATTGTGTAGATCGCAAAATTGAATAAAAGTGTCACTCACAAGCTTAAGCTAATTCCTCACCATTTTTGAGTTACAAGGCTTTGAAAACTGCCGTTTTCCAACACTTCAAAAAAAAGAGTGCTTACCTAGTTCTATTCGAGCCCGTGATTCTGATGTTCACATGTTACCATGTGTAAATATGGATATTTTTGGATCTGTCTTTTTGTTGTTTTTCTCCCAATTTTGATAAGTACGCTAAAGAAAGAAAGTACACTATGATCGCATGGCTTTTTGTGAAAGTTTTGGAGAAACTCGGCTTTTTTCTAAATTTTGTGGATCGCACACTTCTTTGAGGAGGGCAACAATCAAACTCTGATATAGGGAGACCTGCACGTCAAAACAGGGGACACACAGAAATTTGAGAATTACTTTGTGATTGAGAGTGAGAGTGAGAGTGAGAGTGTGATTGAGAGTGCAAGTGTGAATGCGATTGTGATAGTTTGGGGATGGTCATGAGGTAGAGGCTTCGTCAAGAAGCTATTTTCCAAAGCTATTGTCCTCATTGATTCACATCTAAAATATCAAAATTCTTCCTTCTCTACGTCACATTTGTTTCTACTCTTCCGCATCAGATTTTCTCTTACCTTGTGCAATCTCCGCGTTCTTCTCTCCACTGTTATTTTTGAGTGATCAAAAGATTGTGATTGGGGATAGATTGTGATTGAGGAAATGCTACAATGGGTCAAAAATTTTCCCATTTCGGTCCCCTTCCAAGTGCTCAATCATTTCTTTGCCACCCATGTCTGCATGGTTTACATGATCGTTATGGCATAATCTTCCTCAACTTGCATTCATCATTATGATCATCTCGTTCCTCCACCATGATGCCACACTACCCGCTTGTTTAAAATCTCCTTGTTTCAGAATTACTGGTGACTGTTTTCTGTGTGTTTGTGCTATCTATGTCTACTATTTTGTGCTTGTTGTGCACTCTTAGATATGGAAATCTTAGCTTCCTTAAAGCCCCTCTTAGAAGTAGTCTCTAATGAGATGAATGCATTCCTCACCCTGTGCTGCTTAGGATGGTTTTGCCTCTTGCGTTGGGAAGCCGTTGCTAATACCTCGCTATAGAGAGCATCATTCGATCCATAGCTGTTGATCCCACCTCATCAGCTTCCTTAACTGTGCCTCTTAGTAGATAGGTGCTTAACACAAACTCGATCAAAGTGCCATGAGGAAGGAGATTAAAGAAGACATCTCACTCACACACTCTCACACTCAAAGAGGAGCACACACATGGGAAGGAAGAATGATCTTCTTCTTCTTCTTCTATCACATAAAAGGAATGTACAAGGATTACCTAGAAACAACAATACAACTAGTGCAATATATAAAGAATAGGACATACAGAAAATCCTAATGTTCGTGAATGAGTGAGTTGGCAAGAAACAAATGTTTCATCACTCTCGAGAGATGAATCTAGTAATGAATGAATTATCCTTGACATATACCAATGTGACCGCTAAACATGTATGAGAAATGAAAAATGTGATACATGTCATCCTAGATCATCACATGTTGAGCTTGATATCTCAACACTCCCCCTCAAACTCAATGTCATGTCCTGTAATCGAAGCATCTTTCAAAACTTCTTCAACTTCTTAGCTCCAAGTGCTTTAGTGAAAATATCAAGAACTTGCTCATCTCTCCTCACATTAACAAGGTCAATATCACCTACTAATAATTTTTCCTTGATGAAATGGGAATGCACTTTGATATGATTTTTTCTAGCATGAAAAACAAGATTTCATGCTAAGTGTATGCCGTTAAGACTATCACAATAGATGGTGATACGCTTTTGCACTTCTACACCTAAATCTGCAAGTAGCATCTCTCATGATGATGCTTCACATGTTGCCATTGCAACACCTCTATACTCAGCCTCTATACTTAACAAAGCAACTATGGATTGCTTTGTGCTACTCCATGTAATAGGTGCACTTCCAAGTGAGAATAGAAAGTGACTAGTAGAACTTCTATCTGGAATACTACCAACCCAATCTGCATCAGTATATCCATGAGCCTAAAAATCTACACCAACTTCATAAAACAATGCATAATCCAAAGTAGCACTCACATAATGAAGAGTGTGCCTTAGATCATTTAAATGTGGCTTCCTGAAAACCTACATAAATTGACTTTCAAGTCCAAGAGTGTAGCAGGCCTTGTAATTTTGAGATATATCAAACTTCCCCTAATTTTCTTGTATATAGTAGCATTTTCCAATGCTTCAACTCATGTAGTATCCTGCTTCAAATTCTTATCTAATGGCATAGAAATTGGCTTACAATCAATATTACCATACTTTTGCAGCATACTTAAGGCATATTGCCTTTGCGACATTCATATATGTGTTTCTGTATGTATTGCTCAGTGATTGGAAGTGGATAACTATCTCTGATAGTGGTTGCGTTAACCTTCTTCAAGTTAATTCATACGCGTAATTTGCCATTCTTTTTGGGCACCACTACAATGGGGGAAACCCATTCAGTGTGCTCGATTTCGTAGATAAATCCAGCTTCCAATAAGCGATCTATCTCTTCTTTGATCTTGGCAGCATAGTTGTCATTGTATGTGTATGGCTTCTGTTTAGAGGGTCTGGCATCTGAGGTCATGGGGATCGTGTGTGAGCATATGTCAGGGTCTACACCTTTTAGGTCCTTGTAGCTCCAAGCGAATACATCTCTGTATTCTCTCAGCAAGGCTATCAACTCTTGCTCTTCTTCTTCCGTCAGGTCATGCCCTATGTAGGTGCATCTTTCTTCTCCCTCTTCTATGGCTACAACTATTTTCTTGGTAGTTTCCTTGTT
Source organism: Ceratopteris richardii (assembly GCA_020310875.1). NCBI lineage: Eukaryota > Viridiplantae > Streptophyta > Polypodiopsida > Polypodiales > Pteridaceae > Ceratopteris > Ceratopteris richardii. Next base: position 3,701,679 of record CM035429.1, on the reverse strand, counting down.
ATCATAGGCCTCTCCAGATTGTACCTCACGTTTAGGCATTCTTACCATGACTCTCCTATCTTCTATTTCGTACTTCTTAAAACTTTCAGGGATCTCAAACAAAGATTCTTCCTCTTTTGGTGTGACTTCTTTCTTCTTCCTCTTCTTGCCTTCATTTTTGGTGGTCACTTGTGTGGTTAACCTCACATCATTTGTAAGATCTTCATGTCTCTGAGGGTGAGCATCTACCTCATAGAAGTATTCTTCATCTAATGCAAAAGGTGGGTCCATAATGATTGACTCTAGATCAGAGTCACTTGCATCCTTGAATGCATCGGTGCTAGGTTCACATTCTTCCAGAACCGAATCTCCCATGATTGGCTCTATGGAAAAGGCTGAAATGTCATAGCCATCCTCATCACAATGAGGTGTCCATTGTTCTTGATTGATGGCTACGTCCATTGTTGCTAAAATCTCCACCCAGCCATGAGGTTATTCTTCATCAGGGAATACTACAGGTGCGTAGGCTGGGTCCTGGACTGATCTATGAGTTTCCTTCGCACCTATCTCTCTAGCTTTTTCTCTCTTCTCCTCTTCTACTTCTACTTTATACATCCACAAGTGGGTGTCTTCATGCATCCATGAGGATCCTGATCCTATGGAGTGCACTGACTCCATGTCATCCTTGGCTCTATGGATGGGATTCCATTGAATAGGCGGTACGTCTCTGTGAGAGTAATCCTTGAGATCGACTTTGGTTGTAACACCTAGGTGTTGCAAATACAATGAATTGGTTCCCCAATCCTGTACCACTTGCAATTGCCGCATAAATGGCCTTCCCAAAATCATCTCGTAGGCTTGATTTTTGCTAAAGTCGCATATGGAAAAAGTATGCTCGAATTCAACACCACATGTAGTGAGAGTTATTCCTTCTAGCAATCCTAAGGGCCTCTCAATACGACCATCGGCCATTTGCAATTTCATTCTTGTCGGCCTGAGTGTTGGATTTCCCCAACGTTTCCATAGGGAAGTGGTAGCAATTACAACTCCTGCACTTCAGTCCAAAATTTCCTTGGTTGTGTATCCCTGATGGGTAACTAGAAGATAAGTAGTTCCCTCTTCTCCTTCGCTCATGTCTCCTATCTTATCCAGTGGTATTTCTGGCACTATTCTATGATTTCCTACCTCGGACCGAGATTTTGCTACATCTCGCACTTGTTTGGCTACATGTTTCCACAATTCTGGCCTGACCTTGAGTAGCTCTTCTAAAGTGAGGTTGCACTGCACTTTAGTGTTCTTTACTACCTCCGTATTCCTAGGTATGATTGAATCTTCGTTTCTTATCATGACCATGGGTGCTCTCAAGCAAGTAGACTTAGTTTCCCATGGGCCTGTGAAATGTGGTAACTCTTGCAAGGAATTAGACTCAAAGTCTAATCTTTCATGCGAGTGGGCACTCTCTTTCTCTCCATAAATGGACGGAATGTCTTGCGGGAATTGATTGTTCGCGTCATCCACAAGTTCTATTGGAGGAGGGTCTTCACTTTCCTTAGCCCATTTCTCTTCTTGAATTTCTCGCAGGAATTCTAGAGAATACCGATTAATAGATGAAGAGGTGTCTCGTTCAGTGGTGGTAGGCACATAAGCTACCTAGGGAGGAATACTTATTCTATCACTTGCACTCCCCTTAGCCTGGGAGGTGACTCCTTTTCCAGACTTTCCAAGTAACCCCTCCAATCTATCTAATAGACCATCAAAGTGCAATGGTGTTCTAGTGGATGTAGAGCCATTGAACATGCGACTGGCTTCAAACATGTTTTGCACCAATTCTACCATTTTAGCACAAAGTTTTGTTCTCTCTACCTCTAGATCGCTTCTAGGGTAACATTTGTCATGATCTATCACATTTGGCCCTTCTTGGATTCTGGCCTGGTATGCTTTAAGCATCATGTTTAGATCCTCAAGAGTGGGGTCAGCTAGGACTGATCCTACTCTGGGTGGTGGGTGGGTTATGTGTGGTGGATCAGACGTTTGGGGAATGGAAGGTGATGGGTTGGCGGAAGGGGAAATGATGGTGGTGGTGTAGTGTGAGAGTGGGTTTGAGATGCGAGTTCACTTATCTTTGCTTTGGTTTCTCTTAAGCTTTCTTCAAGTTCGCTCATTTGCTATGACCATTGTCTTTTCATTCTCTCCCGGCTATCTCTCCATGCTCTTGTCCTTTTCTTGGTTATACTCTCTATCTCACTAACCTCAGAACTCTTTTCCTGCTTTACTCCTTGAGTTTGCTGCAAGGCTTGAGTTTT
>CM035429.1:3651897-3694397 GCA_020310875.1 Ceratopteris richardii | reverse complement strand
ACCAGGCAAAGTTGTCTATTTGGATAACACCTCAGGAAGAATGTTCTTGGTAACACAACATGATAAACATGCATATACAAGGAAGAGTGAATTGATTTTCCCTCCACAAAGATTGAATATTTCCCATGGCCTTCAAGGTGTAGGATCATCCAAGTCTCATGAACACCAGAGGGAAAGAGCCAGAGAGAGAGAGACCTAAGGTACACTTTGCACACAATGTGGGTAGAGATAGATCAATATTTGAAGGTGAAAGACATGAAAGAGAGAGACATCAAGCACAGAGGCATCAAAGAGATGAACATGATTTTCCATTGCCTAGACCCCGAGAGTACCCAATGACCCTTAGACCCTCTCAAGTGTTCAAGACAATGAAAAACTACTTTGATGGGACCCTCTCAAGTGGTCAAGACAATGAAAAACTACTTTGATGGGATAGGAGATCCTTGTAATCATGTGGCCGAGTTCAAACAAGTGTTAAGAGCTAAACAAGTTGAAGACTTGTTCACCCAATTCAAGGCATTTGGTTTGACTCTTAAGGGTACTACCTTTGCTTGGTTTCAACCCCTGAATAGTCGTAACTATCGAGATATAGGTCAACTACTAGACGAATTCATTGTAGAATTTTCAAAGAGTGGTATACGGCATAATATATCATCCTTGATCCACAGCTTCAAGTAGACACCCCAAGAAACAATGGGACTAGCAGGAAGAAGTTTCAGATAGTACATAGAAAGATGCCTTGTTTCGGAATTACCCACACCGGCCAAACAAGTGGCCTTGTTTTTAGATGGCTTACTAAGCACAAAATTAAGATCATATGTGTACTTGAAGGAGCCTAGATCCATATAAGAGTGTGGGAAGATGTGCATTGACATAGAAGATAACTTGGGTGAGGAGCTAGGATTGTCCAAAATCTCTAAGGATTTTGATAGTTCTATTAGTCATACTTCGAGAATCTCCATGGAAATAGATGAGATAGCTGAGCAGGTTGCCAAAAAGCTAGGAGTCCAAAATAGATAAACACCAAGAGTCACCTTATTGAACTAGTGTTATACTTGCAGAGGGGACCACATGCTAACATATGCCCAATGCAAAACCCAAACATAAAAGAAAGGAATGCTCCATATTGCACTATTGAGAAGAAATACACGAGCCACATCACTCAGGATTGTCCTTACAATAGGCAAGCTATTAGACAAACTTATCAACAACCTTAGCTCTTGCCGATGTGATTCCAGTTAAGTATGTAGTGGCAGAGGAGAACCCGAATAGAGCATTGGTACCAATGACCCCATTACTCTCAAAAAATGACCCTCATGCTCAGAGCTTTGACTACACCCATGAAGATAGTCCATCAGCTTATTACATAGAGTCACCTAAGAATAGTGAGATTTACTTGTATCACTATGAGGCACCACCTATGAACAAAATTGGGAGCCTGAATACTTCAATCTCATGTATACTAATCCAAACCCTAGACCCCAATTGAGACAAATAAGACCATAAGCCCCTAGAGGACCATGTTTTTGATGTCAAGGCAACCATTTCATTCCTGAATGCCCCCATTCACCAACTCTAGGGACAAGGAGAGGCCATCACAATACAAGGTTTTTGTCCTCAGTACAGCAAAGAACATCTTCTAAGAGATTTTCTTAGAGACCCCTCTAGTGCACCCAAGGTTACACCCATTAATGTGGTAGGCTTAGTGGTGGATTCAAGTGCTAGTAGTTGTAATGTGGGTCCTGTACAAGCAGTTACTAGGGCACAAGCATTAAAACAAGATAAGCCAGCGGAGCAATCGGAGCCAAGTGAATCAGGAGAGCCTAATTAGAGGAAAACAAGAACATGGAAGGATACCAAGGAGAAGGCCAATCACAAGCGGAATAAAAGGCTATTTGAACTAGAAGAAAGCCTAAAAGATGCAAAAACAAAAATAGAAGATATGGCCTGGCAGAATCCCTCACATCCCGAAACTCCATCCACACCACCTCATCCCATCCCACCACCCATTGTAAATAGACCACACCAAGGTCTATTCTTGAAAATCCAACCCTACAAGGCTTAGATTAAACAGACAAAAGTGTGCATGAAAATGGTAGAATTAGCTGAGGCTATGCTTGAGACGAGTCAATCGTTCAATAAGACAAACTTTGTGAAATCGAATTTTCATGTCTAGGGCTTACTAGAAAGATTAGAGCAGTTGCTAAACAAACCGCAGGTTTCTTTACCTCCACAAGCTCAACCAATTGTTGAAAGAGAAAGATCACCACCAAGGGAAGCTTATGTTCCTAATTCCATGGATGCTGGAACACCTCCTTCAATTCAAGAGTACTCTCAAGAGTTCTTGTGGGAAATACAAGAAGATAAATGGGCCAAGGAGAAGGGTAGTCCCCCTCCTATTGCTAAAATTGATGATCTGCATGATCAATTCCCCCCCCCCCCCAAGATATTCCATCTGTTTACGGAGATCAAGTAGAGCAACAAGAAGATGAAAGGTTAGATTTTGAATCTAATTCTTTAGAAGACCACAATTCACAAGCCCATGGGAATTTGAATCTCTTCAGATCAGAGCTCCCACAATACTGGTAAGAAATGAAGATTCAGTGGTTCCAAGAAACACTCAAGTCATGAAGAACACTAAGGTTCAGTATCATCTCATCGTAGAAGAGTTGCTCAAAGTAAAACCTGAGCTATGGAAACATGTGGTAGATCAGGTTCCAGAACTTGATTCCAATATGTCAAAAGCGGGCTCTAAACAAAACGTTCTAGAAATACCTCTCGATAAAATAGGAGACATGAGTGGAGGTGAAGAAGGTAATACTTATCTTCGAGTCACCTACCAAGGTTACACAACCAAAGCAATCATAGACTCATGTGCAGATGTTGCTTTGGCAACCACCTCCTTATGGAAGCAATGGGGCAAACCCGCATTAAGACCAACTAGAATGAAGCTTCAAATGGCTGATGGACATATTGAAAGACCTCTAGGATTGCTTGAAGGGATAACTCTAACCACTTGTGGTGTAGAGTTTGAGCACACTTTTGCTATATGTGACTTTGACAAAAATGATGTCTATGAAATGATCCCAGGAAGACCCTTCCTACGACAACTGCAAATAGTACAAGATTGGGAAACCAACTCTTTGTACTTGCAACACTTAGGGGTCACCACCAAGGTCAATCGAAAGGACTATACATGAAGAACAAGAAGAAAGGAGATAAAGGTAAAGCAAAGGATGAAGAGGAATAAACTTCTCAAGTTTATTATGCTAGAGGTAAAGGCACTGCCAGAGGAAGAGCAAGAGTTTTTGGAAGAGGAAGAGCTAATCAAAATAATAATAAGAAGGCTTGCTGGATCTGTGGATTGAGTAATCATTTGGCTCATGACTCTGGCACAACCAACAAGGATCAAATCAAAATCAGAATAACAATAGTAGAGGTAGAGGTGGAATATATCAAAGTAATTTTCAGAGAGGTAGAGAAAATCCAAGAGGAGGCTATGGTAGAGGTGGAGGAAGAAGTTAGGGACAAAATCAATCCTACAACACCACCTACTACAATTATGCAAATGACACACAGAATGAAAGTCATACATCATTGATGATGAATTCAATCACCACATCAGATAAAGAAGATCTAAAGGTATTTTACATTGACTCTGGATGTTCTAATCATTTGTCAAGAAACATAGAATTGATGTCAGAATTGGAAAAAGACATTTCTAGTCATACAGTTCAAACAGGTGATAATACAAGACACAGTGTACATTCAATTGGAAAAGTGAAATGCAAGAGTGGAGCAGATTTGCTAACCAATGTTTTGTTTGTTCCTACAATACCTAAAAACTTGATTAGTGTGGGACAAATAGTTGAAAAAGGTTTTCAAGTCAGGTTTACAAATGACGGAGTATTTGTTGAAGATCCAAAGAACGGATATAATCAGATTGTCTCTGGTAAGAAAGAAGGTAGACTCTTTACTTTAAGAGTACAAGGGAACATTGGTCAAGCTTTGCTCACACATGGTGAAGGAGTGATTACAGAACTTGATCTCTAGCATAAGAGACTAGGTCATTTCAATGAAAGAGGAATTAAAGCTATGGTTGAAAATCAGTCTCTACTAGGATTGCCAAATGTGCAGAGTCAACATATGGTTTATAAATGTGAAGCATGTCAAATGGGTAAAGCACACATGCTACCATTTTAGAAGAAAGGATTCAAACATGATGGAGTACTTGAGCTCATTCATACAAATGTATAGGGACCAACAAAAGAAGGATCTATCAGTGGCTCAAGGTATTATGTTCTTTTCATTGATGATGCTACAAGATGGATAACATTATATGTTTTGAAGGAAAGATCAAAAGTGTTTGGAGCCTTCAAGCATTTTCATGCATATGCAAAGAGAGTCACAAGTCAAAAGCTTAAAAGACTGACGTTTGATGGAGGGGACGAATACTTCTCCCAAGAGTTCAATGATTATCTTTGGAATGCAGGTATTAAGAGAGAAATAACTTGTAGGTATACACCACAACAAAATGGTGTAGCAGAAAGAAGGAACAAGACTTTAGTTGAGTTTGCTAGAGCTATGTGGAAGGAGAAGAATTGTCCAAATTATCTTTGGGCTGAGGCTGTAAATACAACTACATATCTTGTGAATAGATTACCATGTGCAGCTCTACATGGAATGACTCCATATGAAGCTTGGTGGGGTAAGAAACCAACACTAGATCATTGTAGAGTGTTTGGATCAATTGCATATGCTTATGTGCCATCACAACTTAGGCATAAACTTGAACCAAAGGCAGAATAAAATATGTGTTCATTGGTTATGATGAAAAGCAGATGGGTTATAGGTTGTGGAATCCTCTAACCAAACAATTTCTTGTTTCTAGAGATGTTACATTTGATGAACAGAAAAGTTGGTATGTAGATCAAAGTCATATAGCTTGTCCATACAGATGTATGGGGACCAAGTAACGATCCCTCAGTTTCTGGATCAAGGTATTATGTATCTTTCATTGATGATTTTAGTAGGTGGACTATCTTATACTTTATGAGGCACAAAGATGAAGTATTCAGTTGCTTTAAAAAGTATCTTGCACTTGTTAAGAACCAAATAGGGAGAAGTCTTAAGAGACTAAGATAATTGTTGAAACAGCTAGGTCTATGTTAAACGAGAAAAAAATACCTAATTACTTGTGGGTAGAAAGTGTATCTACTTCTACTTATCTTGTAAACAGGTTTCCATCAAAATCTCTTGATGGGATGACCCCATATGAAGCATGGCATGGTAGAAGACCTTCACTTGATCATTGTAGAATCTTTGGATGTGTTGCTTATGTGCATATCCCTTCTCAAATCAGAGGTAAGCTAGACCATAAGGAAGAGAAGTGCATCTTCATAGGGTATGACTTGAATGAGAAAGGGTACATGGTCTACAATCCCTCCAACAAAGGATTCATGGTCACTAGAGATGTTGTATTTGATGAGAATGACTCTTGGTTTGAAAGTGAATGTAGGAAAGTAAAGCTATCTTATGACTTGGAAGAGGAGTTTCCAAGCCTCACTAAGGAGGAGCCTACTTAGATAGAAGACATAAACTCAGATGATGAGGACGAATTTAAGGCATGGAAGTCCAAAGGTAAAGTTAAGATGAAGAAGCCAGAAGATATACCTGAATCATCTAACCAAGCAATCAGAAGACCGCAAGGGGAGAGCAAGAAGCCAATCAGATATGGGTATAACACTTCCTTAGTAACTAAGCATTCTATTTATCTTGCAAAAGACTTATCATTTGAAGAGCCATCATCATATGAAGAGACAAAGACCAAGACAAAATGGAAAGAAGCTATGGATGAGGAAGTTGAAGCACTCAAGGAGAATGATACTTGGGAGCTCGTACCAAAGAAGGAGTCTATGAAGGTAATTGGTTCTAGATGGATCTATAAGATCCAAAGGAATTATGATGGATCAATAAGGAGGTACAAAGCTAGACTTGTGGCTAAGGGTTTTGCACAAACCCAAGGAGTTGATTATGAAGAAACCTTCTCACCTATGGCCAAAATGCCAACCATTAGAGTATTGGTAAGTGTGGCTGTATCAAAGAATTGGAACATGTATCAATTGGATGTAAAAAATGCATTTCTGAATGGATGGATTTCAAAGGAGGTGTACATGTCTCAACCTCCTAGTTATGAGGACCCAAACAAGGTAACATATGTATGTAAATTGAACAAATCTCTTTATGGACTGAAGTAGGTACCTAGGGCATGGAACTATAGGTTGACTACATACCTTGAGGATCAAGGATTCATCATGCGTAAAGCAGATACTTCTCTGTTTGTAAAGAGAAGTAAACCAGAGGTAATATACCTATGTGTATATGTTGATGATATCATACTCACAGGTAATGATGCTAATGGCATCAAGCAGATTAAAAATCAAATGATGCAGGAGTTCAAAATTAATGATCTAGGATCACTAAAGTATTTTCTTGGACTTGAGTTAGTCTATACTAACTCTAGAATTTATATTACTCAGAGAAAGTATATACATGACATGTTAAGAATTTTCATTTGCAAGATGCGAAAGCAAATCCTATTTATCATGTTAGGACTAAGCATATAGAGGTCCACTATCATTATGTGAGAGAGAAGCTATTGAGCAAGGAAATTCAATTGGCTTATGTATCAACTAATATGCAATGTGCAGACTTATTGACTAAAGCATTAGATGGTACAAAACTTTTCAAGTTTAAGTCTACGATTGGATTGCAGGACATTCATGAAGATTAAAGAAGAAGACAAAGCCAAAATATTTGGCTTGAGGGGGAGCTGTTGGTGCAAATGTCAAGCCTACACATTTGGCTAGAGTACATATACAATTGAAGCTCCATGGAAACCATTGCTAGGAAGCCTTTATATTTTACCATTTGTAAAAGTCACTTTGACTTGAAAATAATATTTGTAATCACCACCAAACTCGTGGATTTATTAGTTGGAAAAGTCACGACTTCACTTGAGAGAATATCTCCTAAATTGGAGGACTACTTTTTAGTGAGAGCCAATGGAGGATTCAAATTCAAATTCAAATATCCTATCTATAAAAGATGTCTAAAAAATTCACAGGATAAGGGACTCCATTTCCGAGTTCTCCTTGACCACATTGTAAGAGAGTGAGGTTTACATTATAGCCTACACTAGTCATTGTCATTAGGCTTTGATGAGCATGCCTATGATCTTCTACAACATTGTGTTCTAATACAATAGATCAATACTTCTCATCTATGGTACTTCTATATGCTTGGTTCTTTCATGATAAATGGGATTGGATGCAAGATGCAAAGAACTAGTGTTGTCACCAAAGATCATAGGTGAATGAGTGTGAAGTCCCAAATCTGAGTATAGCAATCTGATCGAAAAGGCTTCTTGTGTAGCATTTGCTAATCCCATGTATTCAACCTTTGTTGAAGATAGAGCAACAGTAGGTTTCTTCTTGGAAGACCATGAGATCGGCTTATCACCTACAAAAGATAAATATCCAGAACTACTCCTTCTATCATCCTTACATCCTGCCCAATCTACATCTGAGTATATCTTAATATCCAAATCTAATGTGTATGGGAAGTAACGTCCTTGGTTTTGAGTACCTTTGAGATACTTCAAATTCCTTTTAGCAGCTTCCAAGTGAGGTGCTCTAGGTTTATGCATGAATTGGCTTAGAACACTTACTCCATAAAATATGTCAATCCTTGTTAATGTTGCATAGTTTAGACTTCCAACTATGCTTTGACAACCTGTAATATCTTCAAGCAAATCACCTTCATGAGCACTCAATTTATCATTTACCTCCATAGGGGTTCTAGCTACCTTTGCATTCTCCAAGTGGAACTTCTTCAACATGTCTTGCACATATTTCCTTTGAGTGATGTAGATTCTAGAGTTAGTGTATACTAACTCAAGTCCAAGAAAATATTTCAAAAACCCTAGGCCACTGATTTTGAACTCCTCCACCATCTGGTTTTTTATTTGTTTGATGCCATTAGCATCACTACCTGTCAGAATGATGTCATCAACAGATACACATAAGTATTTCTGAGTTACTTCTCTTCAGAAATAGAGAAGAATGTGCTTTTCTCATCATGAATCCTTGGTCTTGAAGATAGTTTGTTAACATGTGGTTCCATGTCCTAGGTGCCTCCTTCAAACCATAAAGAGCTTTGCTCAATTTGCATACATGATTTACATTGTTTGGATCTTCATAGCCAGGAGGTTGAGCCATGTAAACCTCCTCTAAAATCTAGCCATTGAGAAAAGCATTCTTCACATCTGGTTGATACATATTCCAATTTCTAGATGCAGCTACACTTACCAATACCCTGATGGTTGTCATCTTGGCCACAAGTGAAAACGTTTCTTCATAATCTACACCATGGGTTTGTGCAAAACCCTTAGCCACAAGTCTAGCTTTATACCTATTTATGGATCCATCTGAGTTCCTTTTGATTTTGTAAATCCATCTAGAACCAGTTACATTCATTGATGCTTTCTTGGGTACTAGCTCCCAAGTGTCATTCTCTTGGAGTGCTTCTATTCCTTCATCCATAGCCTCCTTCCATTCTGCTTTGGTACTTGCTTCTTCATACCAAAGCAGAATGGAATCCTTAGCAAGATAAATAGAATGCTTAGTAACTAATGAAGTATCATACCCATATCTGATTGGCTTCTTACTCTCTCTTTGTGATCTCCTTAAGGCTTGGTTGGATGATTCAGGTATGTCATCCAACCTCTTCATCTTGGCTTCTCCTTTTGATTTCCATGCTTTGAACTCTTCCAAGTTGATGGTGTCCTCATCATTTGGTGTGATGTCTTCAATTGTGCTTGGCTCATCCTTGGTGAGGCTTGGAAATTATTCTTCCAAGTCATATGGCAATTTGACCTTCCTTGATTCACTTTCAAACCAAGAATCATTTTTACAAACACAAAATCTCTACTGACCATAAATCCTTTGTTGGATGGATTATAAAACCTATATGCCTTTTGATTTATATCATACCATATGAAGATGCATCTCTGTCCCTTAGGGTCTAACTTACTTGTGATTTGAGATGGAACATGCACATAAACAACACAACCAAATATTCTGCAATGTTCAAGTGATGGTCTCCTACCATGCCATGCCTCATATGGGGTCATCCCATCAAGTGACTTAGAGGGTAACCTATTAATAAGGTAAGTGGAAGTAGAAACACTCTCTGCCCACAAGTAATTAGGCAATTTCTTTTCATTTAGCATTGACCTAGCTGCTTCCACAATCAATCTGTTCCTCCTCTCTACTATTCCATTTTGCTCAGGGGCATATCTAGTTGTGATCTCCCTTTTGATACCTTTGTCTTGCAAAAATGCATCAAATTCATTGGAGAAGTACTCACCTCCTCCATCTAACCTCATTCTCTTTAGAGTCTTTCATGTTTGATTTTCCACAAGTGCAAAGTATTTTTTGAAACAATTGAACACTTCATCCTTATGTTTCATGAAATACAAGATACTCCATCTATTGAAATCATCAATAAATGCCACATAGTACCTTGAGCGTGAAATTGAAGGCTCCTTGCTTGGTCCCCACACATCTGTTTGGACAAGTTCTAAGTAATTCTCATGCATATAGCCTTTCTTTGTAAAGGGTAATCTCTGTGATTTACCAAATTGACAAGAACCACATTTATAGATCATATGTTGCTTGGATACATTAGGTATCCCAAGTACACATTGATCTCTACATATTTGCTTCAAGGTTCTCTCACCAATGTGCCCTAATCTTTTGTGTCAAATCTCTAACTCAGACAAGATTTGATCCTTGGAATTATAAAGTGCAATGTTTCTAGTGTCCTCAAGCTCAAATGTAAACAATCTACCTCTTTTCTCTCCCTTGGCAATTCTCCTGAATCCATGTTGGGGGTCCTCCACAGAAGCTCCATATTTATTGAACCTAACCTGCAAACCCTTTTCCACTATCTGTCCATCTCTCATCAAATTCCTTGTGATAGTAGGTACATAAATAACTCTACTCAACATATTCCTTTTTGATGTATGAAACACCACAAGAAATGAATTAAGGTGACACTAGAACACCTCTATGGTCACCATTAACTCATTGCCACTCCAAACTTTGAGAAATGATAGCCTAAAGTGAGAACTTTGCTTCTACAGAAATTCCTAGTCACTGAAATGACATACCTTCAGTATTTTGCTAATTTCTCCTAGCTCAAGTATTATTTCTTGATGAAACTTTATAGGCTGAAACTAGAAGAGTAGAGCTTTCCAACAAGCTATCATATGCATCAAACGGAGCTCTAGAACTCAAGTTATGGCCCTCACAAGATGACCCTGTATGACCTTCCAGAACTGGAAATTTTTGCCTGTTTTAGTATTCCTGATGTCCAAAAATAAAAAATTCGATGCCTGGCATCGAATTTCAGTCCAAGTCGATGCCGGGCATCGACTTTGAGCTTTTTTAGGCCCTTTTTCTGCACCAGAAATACTCTCTTTTACACACACATGAAGAAGACCACTTGTATGCTAGAAGTCGATGCCAGGCATCGACTTTATGCTCAAACTCGATGCCAGGCATCGAGTTGCTCCACAAACTTCATATTTTTAAAAGATTCAACAATAGTTAACACACAGAGAATGAAAAAATGACTTATCAGCCAAGATTCGATGCCAGGCATCGAATTGCTCAGAAAACTTGAACTTTTGAATTCATCACACAGTAGGTAATCATGGAGATGATGGAGAGAGGCTCATACACAGAACTTTACTCAGTTCTTCTCATAACTATAAAAAACTCAAAAGTTTTACAGATACTTTCTCACTCAGAGAAGCCCGACTATACTCAGTCATACAAAAATGAGTTCTTCTCACTTTCTCATTGTCTTCCTCCTTCTTCTTCTCTCATCGCGTCAGTTAATACTAACTAACTTATATAGATTTTCTCATTCCCGTGATTTTTAAAAAACTTCTAGAACTAAAGTGAACTAACTTTACAAATATGATACATTTGTGAATTTGTCCCTTCACATAGGCATGGGGTTTTCTTCCTAAGATTTGAACTTCAAATATATGTCCAATTAGTGAGTGTTTCTCCAACAGCTCCCCCTCAATCACTAATTGACATTCCCTGTTTCTTCATATCATCTTCTTTTCTTTTACTCCTGCCATGCTTTTGAATCTGCTGGTCTTCACACCATCCAAGCTCTTTGTCATTATTCTGCTAACTGATCTTTAGTAGAAATGTACTCCACTTCAATCTCCTTCTCCATTACCTTTTCTCTGAGAAAATGATACTGTATCTCTATGTGCTTTGTTCTTGCATGAAAAACTGGATTTGCTGCAAGATAAAGTGAACTCATATTATCTCCATGTATTGTAGGTGTACCTTGATCAATGCCTAAGCTCTTGAACAATGTCTGCATCCATATGACTTCCTTAGCTGCTTCCACAAGTCCTTTGTACTCTGCTTCAGTTGATGATAATGCTACTGTATGTTGTTTCTTTGAGCACCAACTTACAAGCTTATCACCAATATATATCATGTAACCATGAGTTGATCTTCTGTCATCTTGGTTACCTGCCCAGTCTGAGTCACTATAGGATCTCAACTTCAAATCTGATGTAAAAGGATAATATAATCCTTCCTTTATAGTTCCTTTGATATATCTGAGAACTCTTTGACCTGCAATCCAATGTGGGTCCTTTGGACAATGCATGAATTGTGACAAAACTCCCACTGCATAACTAAGATCAGGTCTTGTTAGTGTAGCATAAATCAAACTACCCACAAGAGATTGATACTTCCTCATATCTTTGTAGTCTGCACCATCATATTTACTGAGCTTGTGATTAACTTCAAGTGGAGTTGAAGCTTTTGTGCAATTTTCCATATCAAACTTCTTCAACAAGTTCAGAAGATACCTTTCTTGTGACACATATATGCCATGATCTGTATAAGTAACTTCCATTCCAAGAAAGTATGATAACTTTCCTAGGTCACTGATCTTAAACTCTTTCTCAAGTAATCTCTTTACCTCCTTGATTCCTTCATCTGAAGTACCTGTGATTATAATGTCATCTACATAAATACAAATGTAGATTGTACCTTCCTCTGTTCTTTTGATAAGTAGACTTGAATCTGCTTTTGAACTTTGATATCCAAGATCATTGAGATACTTCACCAGTCTATAGTTCCAAGCTCTTGGAGCTTGCTTCAATCCATACAATGCTCTTCTCAACCTGCAAACAAAATTTGGATACCTGGAATCTATAAACCCTTGAGGTTGTTCCATGTATACCTCATCTGATATGTATCCATTCAAGAATGCATTTTTTATATCCAATTGACTTAGGGTCCATCCTTTTGAAGCTGCAATAGCAATGATTGTCCTTATAGTTGACATCTTAGCTACAGGACTGAATGTCTCATCATAATCTATGCCATAGGTCTGGGCATAGCCTTTCACCACCAATCTAGCTTTGTATCTGGCCATACTTCCATCTGCAAGCTTCTTCACTTTATAAACCCATTTATTTCCAATTACTTTCTTACCATTTGGTTTAGGAACAAGTTCCCATGTCTTGTTCTCCTCCAGTGCATTGAACTCTTCCTTCATTGCTTCTTCCCATTGCTTCTTACCTTTAGCTTCATCATAGTTCTGAGGTTCTTCATCATCTTTGACCATATATGCATAGTTCTTCTGAGTTATGTAAGAAGTATCATAAGAATACCTTTCTGGTTGTCTCCTTGTCCTGCTTGACCTTCTTGGTTCACATTCTTCATAAGTTTCTGGATACACCTCTTCATCAAATATAGGAGCTTCTTCATTCATTCTTGTTAATCCACTTCTGGATGTACTTGCTTGCATATAGTCTTCATCTCTATTCACCTGCACAATTGATTTTCCTTTCTCACATCTTCTTACCTCTTCTTCAAATTCTTCAGCTGTATGACTTTGATCTGCATACCAACTTTTCTGTTCATCAAATGTAACATCTCTAGAAACAATAAATTGTTTTGTTAGAGGATTCCACAACCTGTAACCCATCTGCTTTTCATCATAACCAATGAACACATATTTTTCTGCCTTTGGTTCAAGTTTATGCCTAAGTTGTGATGGCACATAAGCATATGCAATTGATCCAAACACTCTACAATGATCTAGTGTTGGTTTCTTACCCCACCAAGCTTCATATGGAGTCATTCCATTCAGAGCTGCACATGGTAATCTATTCACAAGATATGTAGCTGTATTTACAGCCTCAGCCCAAAGATAATTTGGACAATTCTTCTCCTTTAGCATAGCTCTAGCAAACTCAACCAAAGTCCTGTTCCTTCTTTCTGCTACACCATTTTGTTGTGGTGTATACCTACAAGTTATTTCTCTCTTAATACCTACATTCCAAAGATAATCATTGAACTCTTGGGAGAAGTATTCCCCCCCTCCATCAGACCTCAATCTCTTAAGCTTTTGACCTGTGACTCTCTCTGCATATGCATGAAAATGCTTGAAAGCTCCAAACACTTCTGATCTTTCCTTCAAAACATATAATGTTATCCATCTTGTAGCATCATCAATGAAAAGAACATAATACCTTGAGCCACTGATAGATCCTTCTTTTGTTGGTCCCCATACATCTGTATGAATGAGCTCAAGTACTCCATCATGTTTGAATCCTTTCTTCTGAAATGGTAACCTGTGTGCTTTACCCATTTGACATGCTTCACATTTATAAACCATATGTTGACTTTGCACATTTGGTAATCCTAGTACAGACTGATTAGCAACCATAGCTTTAATTCCTCTTTCATTGAAATGACCTAATCTCTTATGCCAGAGATCAAGTTCTGTAATCACTGCTTCACCATGTGTGAGCAAAGCTTGACCAATGTTCCCTTGCACTCTTAAAGTAAAGAGTCTACCTTCTTTCTTACCAGAGACAATCTGATTATATCCATTCTCTGGATCTTCCACAAATACTCCTTCATTTGTAAACCTGACTTGAAAACCTTTTTCAACTATCTGTCCCACACTAATCAAGTTTTTAGGTATTGTAGGAACATACAAAACATTGGTTAGCAAATCTGCTCCACTCTTGCATTTCACTTTTCCAATTGAATGTACACTATGTCTTGTATTATCACCAGTTTGAACTGTGTGACTAGAAATGCCTTTTTCCAAATCTGACATCAATTCTATGTTTCCTGACAAATGATTAGAACATCCAGAGTCAATGTAAAATACCTTTAGATCTTCTTTGTCTGATGTGCTGATTGAATTCATCATCAATGATGTATGACTTTCATTCTGTGTGTCATTTGCATAGTTGTAGTAGGTGGTGTTGTAGGATTGATTCTGTCCCCAACTTCTTCCTCCACCTCTACCATAGCCTCCTCTTTGACTTTGTCTACCTCTTTGAAAATTACTTTGATATCTTCCACCTCGACCTCTACTACTATTGTTTTGATTCTGGTTTGATCCTTGTTGGTTGTGCCAACAGTCATGAGCCAAATGATTACTCAATCCACAGATCCAGCAAGCCTTTTTGTTGTTATTTTGATTACCTCTTCCTCTTCCAAAACCTCTTGCTCTTCCTCTGCCAGTGCCTTTACCTCTTGCATAAAAAGCTTGAGAATTAGACTCCTCTTCATCCTTTGCTTTACCTTTATCTCCTTTCTTCTTATTCTTCATGTACATTGCAGAACTTTGACCTTTATCTCCATCTCCCTTCAAGTCTTGCTCATATGTGAGCATCAAACCAAGCAACTGGTTCAAATCTGGAACATAATGATTTAATGAAAGTTCTGTTGATAAGACAAAAGGTTTCCACCTTTCATCCCCTCTCAAACCTGCAAGTAGTTGAGCAATCGATCTGTGATCTTCAACATCTTCATCTATGGATCCAAGACTATCTGCTAGATCCTTCATCTTAGTGACATAATCACTAATGGTTTGACTTGGCTTCTTCTTGAATGTTGTAAACTCTGACCATAGACTTGCTTTCCGTGCTTTAGTAGTGCTTTGGAAATGATATTCCAATGCATTCCATATATCTTCTGATGATTCCAATCCTCTGATGTGTGGTAGCAAATGATCTGAGATTGTATTGTAGATGTAGGCTTTTGCACTTGCATCCTTCTTCTGCCAATGCTTTAAAGCATCAAGTTCTTCTTTCTTTGGTCGGCTTTCATCTTCAAATACTGGCTTCTCTTCTTCACCTGTTACATATACCATGAGATCCTTACTCATAAGTAAGGCTTCCATTCTCATTACCCATGCGGGGTAATTATCTCTGTCCAGTTTGTCAATGGAGATATGATCTGCCATAGTTCTTTCCTTCTGCTGCAACCTGTGAGCTTAAAGGATAAAGGATAATACCTTTTGAAGTTCTTTGTGTATGAGGATACTTTTGAAATAACCTTTTGATGCCTTGTGTCTTCAAATGCTTCACCTTTCAAACTTTAATGGAAAACTTTACAAAACTTCTCGTACCTTTGTCGTCTTCTGCTCTCGAGAATCTTTCTGCTCTGATACCACTTGTTGATGTATGAAACACCACAAGAAATGAATTAAGGTGACACTAGAACACCTCTATGGTCACCATTAACTCATTGCCACTCCAAACTTTGAGAAATGATAGCCTAAAGTGAGAACTTTGCTTCTACAGAAATTCCTAGTCACTGAAATGACATACCTTCAGTATTTTGCTAATTTCTCCTAGCTCAAGTATTATTTCTTGATGAAACTTTATAGGCTGAAACTAGAAGAGTAGAGCTTTCCAACAAGCTATCATATGCATCAAACGGAGCTCTAGAACTCAAGTTATGGCCCTCACAAGATGACCCTGTATGACCTTCCAAAACTGGAAATTTTTGCCTGTTTTAGTATTCCTGATGTCCAAAAATAAAAAATTCGATGCCTGGCATCGAATTTCAGTCCAAGTCGATGCCGGGCATCGACTTTGAGCTTTTTTAGGCCCTTTTTCTGCACCAGAAATACTCTCTTTTACACACACATGAAGAAGACCACTTGTATGCTAGAAGTCGATGCCAGGCATCGACTTTATGCTCAAACTCGATGCCAGGCATCGAGTTGCTCCACAAACTTCATATTTTTAAAAGATTCAACAATAGTTAACACACAGAGAATGAAAAAATGACTTATCAGCCAAGATTCGATGCCAGGCATCGAATTGCTCAAAAAACTTGAACTTTTGAATTCATCACACAGTAGGTAATCATGGAGATGATGGAGAGAGGCTCATACACAGAACTTTACTCAGTTCTTCTCATAACTATAAAAAACTCAAAAGTTTTACAGATACTTTCTCACTCAGAGAAGCCCGACTATACTCAGTCATACAAAAATGAGTTCTTCTCACTTTCTCATTGTCTTCCTCCTTCTTCTTCTCTCATCGCGTCAGTTAATACTAACTAACTTATATAGATTTTCTCATTCCCGTGATTTTTAAAAAACTTCTAGAACTAAAGTGAACTAACTTTACAAATATGATACATTTGTGAATTTGTCCCTTCACATAGGCATGGGGTTTTCTTCCTAAGATTTGAACTTCAAATATATGTCCAATTAGTGAGTGTTTCTCCAACATTCCTATTCCCATCAGAAGTTTTGACATTTCCTACCTTGACCACTGAATGTTTGGTGTCATCACTTTTCTGCACTTGGTGCTTTAACTTGGGCTCCTCAAGATCATAAAGGAGAACTACATTGCTTGCTACATGGTTCGAATAACCTTAGTCAATATAGAAGAGGTGCTCATCATTCATACCTTATTTTGAAGTCATGTTCATAATGAGAAGAGAATCTTTTTTATCCTCTATATAATTGTTGAAGTTTTTTCTTGATTTGTATCCTTCTTTATAATTGTTGTTGTAGCCATGATTATAGCCTTGATTATGGTTGAATCTTCCTCTTGATTGTGAGAAGCCACCTCTTTGAAATCCTCTTCCTCTCTAGTTCTTGAAGTTCCTATAGCACTCATCTGTTGTGTGATTAGGTAGTCCACATATATTGCATGGGGAAGAGTTGAAAGGTCTCCCCCTACCTTTCTTACCTCCTCTGCCCCTTCCTCTTGAATTCCTACCTCTCCCTACATAGTTTGCTTGAGAAGTAGTACCTTCATATTCAACTTTCTTGCTCTTTCCTTTATCCTTAGACTTTCCTTTATCTATATAGAGGGCAGAAGAATTGTTACCTCTTGATGGTTCGCCATTTTTTTTGAGCTTGGCTTCATGGGTAAAGAGTTTCTCCATGAGTGTGGTAATCTGGGATTTGCATGTCCATGTAAAGGTCCATAGCAGTTGTGAAAGCTTCCCACTTGTCATCTGCCATGATGCCATTGATTATCTCTCTCACTATTGGATCCTCTTCAATCTCCTCTCCTATGCTTGCCAATTGATTAGCCACATCCTTTACCTTGGTCACATACTCTGAAACATTCTGCTTATGTTTCTTCCTTTGAGTAGTAAACTCAATCCACAATTGATTTTTTTCTAGATCTTGTATTGGAAGAAAAATATGAAGATAATGTATCCCAAGTCTCTTGGGAAGTTTTAAAATTACTAATGTGGAAAGAAGGAAGTCAGAAATAGAGTTAAGTACATATGACCTTGTTAAAGCATCTTTGGCACACCATGAGTTCAGTCTTTCTAGCTCCTCTCTTGTAGGTTAACCTTTGCTTCTGAATATGGGCATCTCCTCATGTATCCATAGAGACTCCTTCCTTGTAGATAGGTCTGCATCCTCAAGGACAATGATGGATAATTATTCCTGTAAAATTTATCAATGAAAGAAGGGAAACCATCTCCCATTTTACCTCAACTTTCTTTGATACCAGTGTTGGAAGAGATGGATGGATACCTCAAGGAAGTGAGGTGGTACTGCTAAAACCTGCTTTGTACCTGCCCTAATACACTTTAGATTTATGTATTAGGCCTTCTTAGCTTGCCAATAACACCAAGAAAGTACCTATGTACTTTGGACTTGATGCTTGAAACAATTGAATCAAAACAGACTGTTTCATGAATGGCTAGTGTCACAAAACTTGCTATTTTAGTTCACACACCTGCTGGTTCTTTTTGCTAAAAATCTTATTTCTCAATCTTGACTCCTTTATCTTCTGAACTCCTTCTTTATATTTCTCATTTCCTTGCTCTACTTGTTTAGTTCTTAGTGATAAAATCTCTTCTCTCATCATTCCATCATTCCACGGGAGCATCAACCAAGTCAATATCTGAGTATGGATGGGGAAAACTAGCTTTTGATAACACATCATTTCAGTAGGCATGAAACCTATGGACCCGAGTATATGTCATCCTATCTGCCCATAAGGCAAATGGAAGAAATCTAGGCCATTGCTTTATGTCATCAGCAGAGGCCTTAGAGATCATCTTCATGGTGGAAGGGTGACCTCTCTCAATCTTTCCATTTGCCTCAGGGTTATAGGCACTAGTGAGAGACAATCAAATCTCATGACGATCAAAGAACTCTTTTGTCTCTCTTGCATCTAACTCTCCCCTATCCACAACCACTTTCTCAACATATCTCAATCTTCAAATTAGTTCTTCTAAAAGGAATCTACATACAGTATAAGTCATCTTTCTACAAAAAGCTCGACCTTCCACGTGGTTGTTCAAGTCTTCTTCTCTAGCAAGTACAATATACCTCATCTTTTCTTTCCTTTTGGGCATGGTTACAAGTTTGGCCACCCACTTGTAATGGATACAAGGAGGGTAAGTCGGATGTAATGGGTCTCTATGCCTAACTGATGAATGCACTTGACACATGGCACAACTACTCACAAAGTCTTGTGTTAGATTTATTTAGACCTCCATGGTCTACCATTGGTCTACCTGTATTTGGTCGAGGACCCTAGCCGGGTCAAGGACTAGAGCTCCGGGGAGCCAAGGTTCTAGCACAGATCTTTGAGGTTATTCCATCTCCTCAGAGTGGCCATATAGGGAGTGTTTGGACCTTAGAGAAGATTCTAGAGGTGCCAAGGGCAAGGGCTATTTAAGGTTGGGAGGAGAGTGGCAGGTAGCTAATTGGGATCATTCATTTGGTATCAGAGCCAGGTTGAGTGAGAGAGGGGAAAGTTTTTGAGAGAAAGCCACTTCATCTTCTTCTTGAGAAAAGTGGGGAGGAAAGTTCCTTGGACAGAACGTACATCACGTGGAGTTTGGAGGGCCTTTTTCGCGTGAGCGTGGCTGTCTTGGGGATGTGAGCAGACCTGAACAAAAAGACTTTGTTGCTATCAGCGGTTCTAACAGGAGAATGAATCGTGATGAGGTTGTAACTCCCATCGAAGAGGTCGAGCTTGAGTGACCTTATACTAAGGAGATAACAAATCTCAATGCTAAAGTTAGAGGCATGGAGGATACCCTTCAGAAGATCCTCCAAGCAATTAACAAACCAGAGGTGCCACCCATCGACACACCTATGCAGGTGGAAGTTCCATCTGCTGAACCATCTAGTTCACAAATACCATTGACAGATGTGGGGGCTTCTTCTGGTAGATATGTTTGATGGCAAGTGAAAGATTTAAACCCACCGAAGTACCACAGACAAGTTAGTGCCAGGATGGCAGATGCGGTGGAGCAATGGATAAGTAAGTGGGAACACTGTTTTCGACTTTGTAATATTGAGGATGAAAAACAGAAAATACAGCATGCCACTTATAGTTTGATGGATGTTGCTCATTGGTGGTGGAGGAAAATAGAGCAAGATAAGATAGAACCAGCCACTTGGGCAGAATTTAAAGTTATATTTTATAATAATTTTGTTCCTCCAGATGAGCGTACTAGGGCTCTATTTGCATGATTTTTTCTACAACAGAGACAACTTTCAGTGCAGGAGTATGCAGACAAATATAGGGAAATCTTGTTGAAGATTCTAGATTAGGTGCCTGATTTTCTTCAGGTGCATAAATTTGTTCTTGGGCTTAGGGAGATGTTGCATCCACTTGTGTGCAAGGAGCACTGCCACACCCTAAATGAGGCAGTAGAACTTTCTCTGGTGTTGGAGGATGGGTAACACTCTTGATTGCAACCTTCTGGACAAAAGAATACTTGGATAAGATTCAAGAAGCCTATAGTTTCAGTTCCAGCATCTAACAGACAGATGAATGTCATTCAGACTTTGAACCGTGGGAAGAGGAAAGTAAGTGCATCCATGGCAGATAGAGCTTTTCAGAGATCCAGTTTGACACAACAACAAAAAGAAAATGCTTGCCGTGAGGGCCTTTGTTATGAATGCCTAGGATGGCATCCTTACAGGATGTGTCCGAAGAAGAAAAACAAGATATCTGCAGCGATGGTGGTGGAGAGGTAGCAGTCCTTGCCATCCACTCCATCATCTCCTTTAGATTTTGATCTTCTAGCTACAGACACTGAGATGGATCCTCCATCTAAAGATAAACAACCCATCTTAAATATAACAGTGACTAAGAAGGTTAAGAATGCTCCAGATGTGGTGTTATCCCTAGTAGCTCAGAAAGGGTATCAATTTCCAGACACCAAGTTGGTTGTCATGAGTGGGGAAGTTCATGGACATCTCGTTAAAGTTCTATTTGATACAGGATCCACACATAATGTTATTAACTCTTCCTTAGTCAAGAAACTAAAGTTGAAGACTACTCCATCTGCATACACCTATAGGGTAGAGTTGGCAGATGGGAAGGGATCTGAGATCTAGGATCGACGAGTTGTTGGATTACCAGTCCAGATACAGACTTATAGAGATGAGCTAGATTTCGAGATCGCCACGTTGGCTAGATTTGATCTCATCCTCAGTAAACAGTGTCATGCAAGTAAGAAGCCAACTATTGATTTTCAGACCCACATATATCAGTTCAATCATAATGGTCGCCGCATTATCATCAGTGGAGAGCCAGATGTCAAGGTGTACAGACGAGAATCTACCTCTGCAATGGTAAAAGCAGAGTGTAAGTATTTGTATTTCTTATATTTTGAGCATAAAGAGTTGTTAAATTTACAGATTCAAACTAGTCTCGAGGCTCACCTAGCTTCTAGAATGAAAACTGAATTCCACCACTTGTTTCTTTCAGAGACACCTTCAGGTCTTCCGGCTCGCAGAAAAGTAGAGCATAGGATTGAGCTAGTACCAGGAGCTCATCCACCGGCCAGACAGCCGTATCGAATGAGTCTGTAAGAGGAGGCACAAGTACATTGTACTGTCGAGGAGTATCTTGACAAAGGACTTATCAGATCCAGTTATTCACCTTTTCTAGCCCTAGTGCTTTTGGTTGGCAAAAAGGATGGATCTTTTAGGATGTGTATAGACTTTAGATCATTAAATAAAGTTACAATAAAACACAGATATCCGATGCTTCGCACTAGGAGGTGCTATTGTATATAGTAAAATAGACTTAAAAAGTGGTTATCATCAAATAAGAGTCAAGGACGATGATGTACATAAAACAGCTTTTCGTACTAGATTTGGTCATTATGAGTATCTTGTAATGCCTTTTGGTTTAACTAATGCACCAGCTACTTTTATGATGCTCATGAATGATATTTTTCGTCCTTTCATTGGTCAGTTTGTGGTTGATTTTGTAGATGATTTGTTGGTTTATAGTAAAAGTTTGGAAGAACATGAATGTCATTTGCGTACAGTTTTTCAAATGTTGGAGGAAAATACTTTGTACATCAATCCAGAGAAGACACAGCTATGTTTATCTGAGGTTGAGTACTTAGAACATATAATTTCTGCAAATGGAATTAGAATGGATCCACGGAAAGTTTCTGTGATCCTTGGTTGGCCGATTCCTCATAATGAGTGCCAGTTGCGATCATTCTTAGGATTTTCGGGCTTCTATAGGAAATTCATTGCCAGCTATTCACACATAGCTGCGCCATTGACGGATTTGTTACAGAATAATCAAAAGTTTGTTTGGACTAGTGCACAATAGAAAGCTTTTGACACATTGAAACAAGCAGTTTCAAGTGCCCCAATTTTATTGGTAGTAGATCCCCAAAAACCTTTTGAAATAGAAACCAATGCTAGTGGCATCGCAGTTGGTGCAGTTTTGATTCAAGATGGCACGCCAGTAGCTTTTGAAAGTAAGAAACTTTCTCCAGTTCAGAGAAACTGGCCTGTCCATGAACAAGAATTATATGCAATAGTCCATGCTTTGAAGATTTGGAGACACTATCTATATGGTGCAACTTTTAAAGTATACACAGATCATCACACATTGAAGTATTTTTGTTCCCAGCTTGATCTTCAGGGGAGATAGGCTAGATGGGCTGAGTTGATGCAAGAATTTCATATGGAAATTCTATATAGAAAAGCAAAAATGAATACAGTTGCAGATGCATTATCTTGTATTTTGCATCAGATTAGCTTCACGGTTCTTGATAGTGATTTGATCCAAGAGATCAAAGATTCACAGATTGAAGATGATTATTGTCAGTCTATAATCAATAAGTTATCACAAAGTGATAAAGATCAAGCATTCTCAAATTTTCAAGTGGAGCAAGGTTTGCTCAAAAGAAAGGGGAAGATTTGTGTGCCTAATTCCCAAGAAGGGAATTTTAGAAAAGAGGTTATTTTCGAGAACCATGATGTACCTTGTGCAGGACATCCTGGTATTGAGAAAACTTTGCAGTTGATCAAACATACTTTTTGGTGGCGTAAGATGGTCAGAGATGTAAACAATTATGTAATTCAGTGTTTTAAATGTCAGGTGAATAAAGTAGAGAGGATTAGTTCTCCATGTTTGCTACAACCATTAGAGATACCACAATATTGTTGGGATAGTATTTCCATGGACTTCATAATGGGTTTACCTAGAACACCACGACAAAAGAATGCTATTCTTGTAGTGGTTGATCCTTCGAGCAAAATGGCACACTTTATTCCTACAAAGGAATGGAGGCTCCGCAAGTCGCGGAACTATTTATTCAAAATATTTTTAGACTACATGGTCTACCTAGATCTATAGTTTCAAACAGGGATCCCAGGTTCACAGGAAAATTTTGGAAACACGTGTTCAATAAGCTTCAAGTTCAACTCAAGATGAGTAGTGGAGAGCATCCACAGACAAACGGTCAGACCGAAAGAGTAATCAGATACTGGAAGATATGCTACGAGCATATGTTTTAGAAAAGCAAACAAATTGGGATAGTTTTCTCCCATTATTTGAATTTGCTTATAATAGTTGGAAGCACAAAACTACTAGGCTTGCACCTTTTGAGGTGATCTATGGATTTATTCCACATAGTCCAGCTACCATTGGATTAACTAGGAAATCTCCGAGTGCTTCACAATTTTTGACAGATATGCAAGCTAACTTAAAAATAGCTCAGTTCAATCTCCAGCAAGCTGCTGAAAGGATGAAAGCATTTGTAGATCGACATCGAACACCACGAACGTTTCAAGTGGGAAATCGTGTGTTTTTACAAGTTCCACTTGGTTCATCATTGACAGTGGGTCAAAAACCCAAGTTATCCCCTAGATTTTGTGGACCTTGGACAATCATCAAAAAGATTATAAATGTCGCATATAAATTGCAATTGCCAGATAATTGCAAAGTTCACCCAGTTTTCCATGTTAGCAAGTTGAGACCATACATTTCTCGAGATGAGAATTGTGTAGATGGTTTAGTTGTTTTAGAAAATAGAGCATCTTATCCAGATGTTCCATTTCAGGTTCTTGATAAGAGGGAGCGGAAGTTGAGAAATCATTCCATACCAGAGTATTTAGTAGCATGGACTAGCCGTCCACTCACAGATGCTACCTAGGAATCAAAAGCTCTGATTTGCAAACACTTTCCTTCCTTGATCACTGAGGACAATGATCTCTAGAAGGGGAAGAGAGTGTTAGATTTATTTCCTCCATGGTCTACCATTGGTCTACCTGCATTTGGTCGAGGACCCTAGCCAGGTCAAGGACCAGAGCTCGGGGGAGCCAAGGTTCTAGCACGGATCTTCCAGGTTATTCCATCTCCTTAGAGTGGCCATATGGGGAGTGTTTGGACCTTAGAGAAGATTCTAGAGGTGCCAAGGGCAAGGGCTATTTAAGGTTGGGAGGAGAGTGGCAGGTAGCTAATTGGGATCTTTCATCTTGCACACTCACATATATCCCTCGCCACCAGTATTCTTCCCTAATCTTTTAATACGTCGTATTAAATCCTTTGTGACCTGCCCATAAGGTCTCATGCATCTCTCTCATGACCTTTCTCCGAAGACGCCTAGTACTCAATACCCTCTATGGACTCTTCACTTTGACTTTTGCATGTCACCAAATGATGGATCTATACTTATTTGTGGACCAACCTAAGGAAGGTTTCAGCATACTCAGATAATTTCCTATATCTCTTCACTCACCATCATACTCATTCTCATGGAATTGCTTGTAAACATACACTAATGGATCATATCTCCTCATGTTTGTTTCTCTTTCTATCTCATCATCATGAGAGTCATCATCAAATTTTTCTCTTGAAAGCATATCAGCCACCATATTTAGCTTCCTAGCTATGTGAATGAAAGCCAGATTTATAAACTTTACATATGAGATCCACCTAAGCATCGCAATATCCAGACAAGAACAGTTTTTCTATCCTGCCAAATAGTGGAAGATAGTCAGTCTCAACTACTACATTCGCTCCAATGAAGTACCCTTTATTGGTCCTTAAAGCAGTCACTAATCCCCATATCTCTCTCATTATCTGTGGATATTTTATTTGAGTGTCATCCAAAATCTTCACATCAAAGTGAACTGCATATCTCTACCCCTCATCATCATCTTGTCATATGACCCATGCTATACCAATAGGACTAGTGTCAACAATCAAAAAGATAGGCCTCTGACTTGAGTAATCAACATGCTTTAGAATTGGGGCTTCAATTAGCACTTGCTTCAGTTTATACATCACTCACGACTGTTTCTCTATCAAAACAAACTTCTTTCTCTTTCTCAAAAGATCATATAAAGGGTTCACAACATGAGAAAAGTGAGGAATCAAGATCACATAGAAGACAAGCTCCCAAGAACCTCCTCACCTCACTGACACTACGGCACACCTCAGAAATCCTGCTAATGGCCTCAATTTTTTGTAGATATGGCTTGTGGCCATAGTGTTCACACAGATGTCCTACTATGCGAACCTCGTCGACTCCAAAAACATATTTCTCTAGAGAAAATGTTAGCCTTACCTCTTCAAATTTCTCAAAGATTTTCTCACAGTCAAACGTAGGTTGCAAACAAACTTCCTATAGCCAAAAGCATCTAAACTCTTATCTTTCACTATTTCCTCATACACTTTTATCGGAATATCATCGACAAAAGGCATAATCATTGAAGCTATAAAGTCTCCTAGGACCATATTCATGGCATTCATCATGTGAGCCACAAAATTCATCACTCCCTATGGCAAAGTGCATATGTGTACAAGGCCCAATGGAGTCTTCATCATCATGATGTCTCTACTCTCAATAGTCAACTGAAACTGATCATACCTTGAATACAGGTCACCCATGTAGTAGATGGAATGCAACCCAAAAGCTTCTGCAAACTCATCTACTATAGGTCTTGTCCCTACATTCCTTATCGTGACTTTATTTACAGTTTGCAGATCTTGGATGAAAAAAAGTTTCCCATTCTTCTTTGGCACCATGAACCACCTATTTGAATATGGAGACAAAGATGGTTCCAATATTCGCATGTATAACTTCTCCTTTAAGAGCCTCATCAACTTTGGTAAGTGATCCTTTGGGACTCTTATAGGTTGAATATTCCATGGTATATGTGGGAATGTAAAGATGATCAGATCCACACAACCTATCTCATGTGGAAAAAGTACAAACACTTTCTCATATTTCTTGATTACTTCTAAGAACTTTTCTTTCTCTTTTTCTCTAAGAAATGATCTTTCTCCAAACGTTCTTTAACAATCTCTTTAGTAAAATGATGTCGTATAAGCTCTCATCATCTCAGTGTGGGGTCATCGGACACTTTTGGATACTTTTTAAGACTATCATTTGGCCATTGTTGGGCTATGGGTTTCACCTTTTTCTCAACAGTCTTGTACTTCCTATTCACATTCACTTCATGTTCTCTCAACAACTCAATGATCATTTCATATTCTTGGATAGAATTGAGCATGATAATCTTTAATTTTTCATTTCTTTGAAGTGCCTGCATAAGCTCTTTTAGAATAGTCAAGCTTCTATCGAACTAGACTACATTCTCAATCTTCTCATCAGGTAACATGATTCCTAAATTTTTATAGTGTTTTTTTTTTTGAATTTTTCTAAACTTATTTGAAACATTTTCTTTTCGTAAACAAAGCAACTTGAATGGAGCTGAATATACAGAGAAACTCTCAAAGGTATGTACAGAATCGTGTGAGACATCAAACAAACTTCCACCATTGTGGATCTTAGCAAAATTTTGGTCAACAGAAGCCCTATACTCTCCTATGGGCATACACACTACAACATATGAGGGGCATACCAGCGTTTTCCATACCGATGGTCATGCCTCGGCATTGGTATGATTGTTGAAAATGCTTGAAAAACCATGGATGCAATATTGATGGTATGAGCGTCGGTATAAGCATCGGTAATTTACTGGAAATTACGGACGCTTATACCAATGCTTAAACCAATGCTTATACCGATGCTCATACCGATATTTACACCGATGCAACATTTTAATCGGACTCGAGAGTAAAAATTTAACATTTGCTCGTGTTTTGAACCAAAGTCTGCTATTGTCGAGTTTGCGCATGCATAAGCCCTAGTTATTACATAATCCCTGAATATTACATGCCGTAAGCTACTGCGAAACCAGACTGATGGCAACAATCAAGGTGTGTTTGAATGTTTAGGAGGTGCAAATGGTGGAATGAAGAGACCGTGACCGTGGTAAACGGGGAAGGTAAGGGCATCGGACTAGAGGTCTGTAGAAGGCTTGGAAGTGTAGGATTGCACGTGTTTCTCACTGCTCGAGACGCAGACAAAGGCCAGAAAGCTGCGGAGATTCTTCGAAGGATTTCAAATTATTAGCTTTCTTCAGTTCGATGCTCGCATCCTGGATTTTTCAAGAACAGAGGGGTACACGTGCTTACACGTGCTTGCGCTTAAACTGCTTCATCTCATCGTCAACGGCCGTGGAGGAGTACGAAACGGTCGATCCCATCGTCATCGTGATTCGTCACATGCTTCCTTTTTCCATTTTCATGGGGTCCTTAAAGCGAATTTGTGGACTCTCCGGTGAACATTGTATAGCCTGTACAACTTCGTGTGGGACATTGTCTCTCCTATCGGCAAGCCGTTGGCTTCACGCGAAGACATTGGTGGTCTCATCTATGAAGGTGCAAGACACTCATTCAATGCTAGGTGGCACCCACAAGCCTGCGTCGAGGCCGACCTCAGTTCGCCGCTTCCATCAACGATCAAAGTGGACATGGGCAAAGGCAAAGTTTGGGAGCAGGATATCTCCTACAAAAACCTTCCCAACGCGTGCTTCCGCTGTGGTCAGCAAGGTCACAGGATTAAAGACTGCCCTCTCAGACAAAAAAACAAGCGATTTCAAGAAGCCCCCAAAACTGCTCAAGACAACTGTGGCAAAATGACCCACTCGACCAAGGAAGGGGAAGACAAGGGCCTCCTCAATCCGCAAGCTGGTGCTGATGGCTTTACTGAAGTTAGAAGAAGAAGGAAAAGAAGTCCGAGGGCCAACGGTGATAGAAACAGCCTGCCAAGTACCCCCCACAGCAATTTGTACTGCAATCTTGGAAAGGAGATCAACGAGCTCGACTACCCAGGTGGGAAGCCACATGAGGTAGACACCTTCGACGAAGCCATAGAATTCCATGTCAACAAAGCAACCCCCCAGGAGGGTTACACTACAAGCAAAGAAGATGGCTTCACCACTAGTAATGAAGACAACATGGACAGTGAAAGTTCCATCATTGGATCGACGATCCCGGAAACGGTGCCGAGCACGGGGCCCAATTCTCCCCAGCAAGGAGCTTCCCGCAAAGGAAAACAGCCTATGGAGTTTCCCTGGAAAAGCCCCCACAAGAACCGATTTCTAAATCGGGATCAGATCCCAGCGAAAAAGAAAGATGAAGCCAAGAGAAGAAAGGACAAGGCTCCCTCCCGTAAAGAGGGATCAACACAAAAATGATCGTCATCTCGCTAAATGCTAGAGGGTTATCCGACCCCTCAAGAGCGACCATTATTGGTTAGTGGCTCCACGACATTAGCTTAAACCCAGACATTATATGTATACAAGAGATTAAAATTGACGGAGAAGACCTCCAGAAACGGCTCAGACAGGTCTCCTCGGCCCATGTGTGGATCCCTACGAAGCACCAGCGGGGGTCCGGAGGAACGGTTATCGGTGTTAAACATCTCTGGCTTGAAAAGCTTGTAAACTCCATTGAAGATGTTAGTCACCGTTGGATTGCGGTTTCTTTTGGTGCTCCTCTTTGTGTCACTATGGTTTCTCTGTACGCCCCTAACGGGGATTTGGAGAGACTGAACACTTGGGCTTCACTAGACTCGCTTCCCCACAACGCGCTGATTTGTGGAGACTTCAACATGGTGGAGGACCCTATGGACAGATGGATGGGCAAGGGCAGGGTCATTGACAGTCGGGAGAAAGAAATGTGGGACTTGATCAAACTCCACTTGGATCTGGTTGAATTCAAAGACTCGAATGGCTTTTCCTGGTCGAATCTACAAGCGGGTGAGGATCTGAGGAAAGCCAGACTCGACAGATGCTACGTCTCTCAGAGTTTTACTCACCAGTGGGGTCTCCCTACCATCACGCAACGCACCGACCTCACCATCTCTGATCACTACCCGATCGTTATCAATTTTCAACCTTCCAACAAGATCCGCAAGGCTCCGTGGTTCCATGCCAACGCTGCCACCTTCTCTCTCCCTTCCGTCCATGAAGAGATTGCCGATGTGTGGAAGGTGGCGTTCGCCTCTGGCTCGGCCCCAGCCAAGTGCTGGAGAAGCGCGGTCGACAAGTCTCGCAAGATCATGATCAGAACTAAGAAGACGCTCGAGACTGTGCGACGGGCCCGTAGGGAGGCTATATACCACAGACTCTGGCGGCTCGAGGAGGAAGTGAACAAAGGAAAACACCAAGCCCAGAAAGGTCTCCGGAAAATCAGAGCGGTGTTGAGATACGAGGAAGAAATACAAAGGAAAAACCTGCAAATTTTCTTCAAGGAGTGGTGGGCTGGCAAAGCAGACAAGCCCACCAAAGAGATGTGCCGTATCCTTAAAAGGAAACAAAATCGAGATTCGATCCCCCTACTGCTAGATCCACACGGCAACGTATGCAATTCGGAAGAAGATAATTTCGGCATCATCGAAGGGCACTTCACGAGACTCCTGGGAACCTCGAACCCCCTCTCCCACCATAGAAGGGACTGTATGGCTGCAATTTCTAGGGTTTCCCCTCGGAGGATTCCACCCAACCTCCACTCTCTGCTTCATGCCCCTATCTCTGAATCAGAAATCATTGAGGTCATTGATGCCCTCCCTCTCGGTAAAAGCCCGGGACCCGACGGACTCACCAATGAGTTCTTTAAATCCTTCAAGCTGGTGGTTGCCACCCCGCTTAGGTTGGTTTGGCATGAAGCGCTAAAGTTTGGGGCTCTTCCTTCTTGTCTAAATAATGGAATTATCAAGCTGGTTCACAAGAAGGGGGAAAAGAACAGAATCGAGAACTGGCGGCCAATCACGATGCTCCAAACAGGATACAAGATCATCGCCAAAGTCATTGCCAATAGAATATCGTGCCATCTGAGATCTTGGCTAAGTGAGGACCAAAAAGGCTTCATCAAAGGCAGGTCTATCCTGGAAACCATTATGGATATTTGGGAAGGTATTCAATTTGCAAACGAGTCTAATCAAGACGTGGTCTTCCTCAAGATCGACTTTGACAAAGCCTACGATAGGCTAGAATGGGACTATATTCTGCAGTCGCTCCAAGACCTCGGATGTAGTCAGAAATTCACCAAGATGATCGCGACCCTTCTCGGCAATGCAACGACCCAAATTAACGTTAACGGCAAACTATCGAAGGCGATCCATCTTAAAAGATCTATTAGACAAGGATGCCCTCTTGCCCCCCTTCTCTTTGCCATCGCCACTGAAGGGCTGAGCAGACTTGTGGCTCATCATGTGGAGGCTGGCAATATCAAAGGCCTCCAGCTACCTCACGTCCACAGTCAAATCATCATGAGACTTTTTGCCGACGATATGAACGCGTTCGTTCACAATGATAATACCAGCCTGGAGACTTTCTGGAGGTGTCTTGATACCTTTTGTGAGGCCTCTGGATCCAAAATCAACCACAATAAGACCGCCTTTAGGGCCATTGTGGGACATCAACCCGGCCTTCTCATTGATCATGGCTGTCAAATCATTCCGCAGGGTCAAATCATTCGGCTGCTCGGAATCCCCTTGGGGTTTGGCGTCTCTATGGAGCAGCGATGGAACTGGGTGCTGGCCAAACTTGAAAACAAGCTCAATTACTGGAGAGGTATGCAAATCAATCTCGCTGGACGGGCGATGGTTGTCAACACGTTCCTCCTCTCGTCTACCATCTATTTCCTTTCTTGCTGGAGACCGAATGAGCAAGGCCTATCCAAATTGAATAGCATCTGCAGAAACTTTCTTTGGACGGGTGACCATAACAGAAGGGGGGTGCCTAAAATCAAATGGGCCATCTGCACCAGCCCTAGAGATAGCGGGGGGCTTGGCATCCTGGACATTGGGTGCATGGCTAACAAACTGGCAGCCAAATGGATGATTAAAGCTTGGTGCAATAGGGAGGCCTCGTGGGCCAAGCTGCTCTTCAGAAACAAAAATGAGTTGGCCCTCACGGGATTCCCAAACTGGAAGAACCTTGACATCATGACCCTGCTATTCTCCCCGATACCTGTCTTCCCGAAAGGCTCCAATCTCGTATGCTCTCTTTGGAAGGGCTGGAATAAAGTCAAAAGCTTCACAAGAATTAGTGAGGACACGAAGTGGGCGGCCGGTATCAGACAAAACGACTCTATCTGGTTTTCGATTCATGGCATCCGGAGTGTGGAGCCGTGGAACATTCAAAATGCCAAGAAGTTATGGAACAAAGGATTCAAAAAATGGAAACACCTCTGGAAACATGACACCAACAGTTGGATCAACTACGAGGATATCCACCCTCGCATAAACATCTCCTACGAAGAATGGAACACCTTGCAAAGCAGATGCCTCGCTTGGGATCGTCACAAAACTCGCCTACTCATGGGACATGACGCTCCGCACGCGCGTGGTCTCAAATGGCACAATGGAAACAGCCTACTCAAAATCCCGAACATCAATGAAACGACTGACCTCCAGATCAGCCTCAACAAGAAGTGGTGCCTGTCTTGGACGCGGCTTCGGTGGGACATGAAATTCATGGGTATCTGGCACCCACTTATAGAGATTAAGAAGTCGGTCCTCTTATGGCAAATTCTTCATCGAGGAATTTGGACTAACCATAAGGCAAGCAAAATTTGCGGGATCCCTCCGTGGTGCAAACGTTGCCACCGCGCAATCGAAGATGTCCCACACATCTTCCTTACTTGCCCCAACTCCTACAGAATCTGGCAGATGGTTGGACTGAAAATCAGAGTTCAGAAACAGCTTAGTTGGAAACAAGTCCTTTTGGGTGAAGCGATTGGGTGCTCTGCGGCTCTCTGGAACGCAATCAGAGGGGAAGTCCTGTGGAAAATTTGGCGGGAGCGGTGTGCTCTCAACTTCGGCGACTCCCCCAGGGAGTGGTCGATTGAAAAATCTCTATTCCTCCTTGGCAAAAGGATTGTCAACAGTAAGAAATCCCCCCCCTTCAGGCATCATCAAGTCCTCCTTTTGATCAACAACAAGCTCAAACCCAAGTGGGTCCCGCATGAGGGCGACGAGAGGGTGATCAACCTTCTTTGTAATGCAACCTAGGTATCAACCAAGCTTCCCCTGCTTTGTGGGATTTGGGGGGTCCCGTGGGCACTATTCCCCTTCTATTGTACCTTTGTTTCTTAATTTAATTCAAGTCCGGGAGAGTAGGCTATTGCCGAACTTCCTTTATATTAAAAAAAAACATTGTATAGCTGGTGGAAGCCATCGATTCTAACTCTCTCCCAGATATTTTTGTAGCTGTGTCTGCTGAAATGAAACAACTCCTTAAGCGTTTATACATTCGCGTGGTGTAGACTCAAGTTTATTTCCAAGGTAAGATCGAGATGTTGCATAGAAAGGCATGCGATCCGCTTGGGTCCCATGGAAGAGCCTACACAAGGGACTTCTTCCAAGCCAAGAACCCTCAACTTCAAGAAAAAGAGGAGTATAAGAAAAGGACAAGTCTCAAACCAACAATGACATCAGATGTGAAAAATAATTGTTGTTTCCTTCAATACACAATGGTCGTGTGACCCCCCTAGAGTGAAGGTGTTTGGATAGTGGATTCAAGATAAAAATATCAACCCTGACTTCATATGTCTACAAGAGGTTAAAATTGATGGCGTTGAGTTGAATAAGTGACGTAAGAGTATTTCAGCCTCTGATGTCTGACTATTCACTCATCACATGAGGGTGAGTGGTAGTGTGGCTCTAGGCAAAGGTACAAAAGGCATGATCGCTTGGTTGACTCTATCGAGGATCCGAACCATAGATGGATTGCCACATTCTTTATGCACCCTCTCTTGTCCTTGATTGCATCGGTGTATGTGCCAAATCTTGACACTCAATTTCTCCCTACCTTGCATGCGGTGGATTCCCTATGGATGGAGGTCATCTTGTGTGGGGACTTGAATATGGTGGAAATGCCCACTAATAGGTTGGATCAAAAAGGTAGTATTATTGATGGTCTTGAGAAAGATGTGTGGAACCAGGTTAAGCTCCATCATGATCTTGTAGATTTCAAAGATTTTCCTGGTTTCTCTTCGTCGAGCCTTCAGTCAGGTTCCTTGTTGCATGAAGCTAAAATTGAAAGATGCTATGTATCATAGGGTATCATTGATGATTTGGGCCACCCTTCCCTCTTGCAGTGTGAGGAAATTGTAATTTTTGACCATTATCCAATGATCTTCACCATTCCAGCACCTTCCAAACATAAGAAAACTTCGTGGTTTCATGTTGAAACCTCTTCCCTCTCTCTCTCCCTTCAGTCCAAAATTTAATATCCTGAGCTTGGAGGGAGGCATTTAGCACCTTGGATTCACCCATTGAATGTTGGAAAATAGTTATGAGACAATTGCACTATATTCTATATAGAGCTCATAAGGAGATCCAAAACATTCAACATGTGAGAAGGGAATATCTTTATCATAGACTCAGAAAATTGGAGGTGGAAGTGAGTAAACAAGATCCCAACTCTAGAATGGCCTTCCTAAACTTAGAGACAAGTTGAGATTTGAAAAGGATATTCAAAGAAAAGGAACTTCAAATCTGTTTTAAAAATGGGTGGGCAGGTAAATTTGATAAACGGACGAAAGAAATGTGTAAGCTCCTTAAGAAGAAACAACTCAAGGAGGTTACTCGGCACATGATGGACAAGCACAGGATGGAGTGTAACAACGAGAAGGAGAATTTGAACTTCATTGTCAACCATTTCACTCAGCTCTTAGGGGTCTCCACTCTCCTATCTATACAAAGGCATGACTGCATGGCCTTCATCTCTAGTCTCACAAAAAAAATTGTCTCAGACAATGTATATCATGTTATGGAAGCCCCAATTTCAGAGAAAGAGATTGCTAGCACAATTGAATTGCTACCTAGGGGGAAGAGCCTGGGTCTAGAGAGACTTACAAACAAAGTCTTCGAGACCTTCAAGAGTGTTTTGGTGAACCTGTTCCGCATAGTATGGAATGAAGCTATGCAACTTGTTGTTGTGCCCAACACTCTCAATGAAGGAGTGATAAATTTGATTCACAAAAAGGTAGAGAAAACAAGATAAAAAATTGGTGTTCTATCACTTTGTTGCAGACATTTTATAAAATATGTTTGAACGGCCTCGCTAATCCCATTAATAACCATCTTCACATTTCGATCAGTTAAGATAAAAAAGGGTTCATTAAGGGTAGATTTATGTTGGAGGTGATTTCGGACTTTCACTAGATTGTGGTGTAGCTTAACGTGGTCTTAGGCATCTTTCTCGATTCCTTCAATAACACGCCCCCTTTGGTTCCATCTATCAGACATGACTTCGACCATACTAAACTCCTTGGCGCTTGGAGGTCTTCCCTTCTTTTTTCGATAGGTGAACAATGCCGTAGTCAATGGTCTACTGCTTGACCAGGCCTACGTCGAGGAGAACAATCTTGAGTCGCAAGATCTAATGGTAAGCACAAGTAGGATACTTTGATCGGTGTAGATGTGTGTATCGGAGGCTGATCAAGAGATTCCTGACGATATTGACTAGAATGAGGAACGTAATTCGAAAGCCTTTATAATTGAGTATCAATCAGCCAAAGCGTGCATAGATACAAATTACTTTAGCGCAAAATATGTGTTCCGGTTCTCTGTCCATGGAACACGCATTATAAATATTGGAATCGAGAATTAGGCAGCTTAATGTATGCTTTCATCTCTGTCCCTCCTATCTTGTTCTCTGACTTATACACATTCTTACTCTCTGACTTACACTCATTCTTGAACAGTAAGCTTTTGTCTGATGGGTGAGGCTCTTTATGTCCAGAGCTTCAGTTCATGCAAGCGTCAACAGGAGCTGTCAGACTTGAGTAATCTTTCAGATGCTTTCATAGATGAGGTATTAAGTGTATATCTGAATGAT
Source organism: Ceratopteris richardii (assembly GCA_020310875.1). NCBI lineage: Eukaryota > Viridiplantae > Streptophyta > Polypodiopsida > Polypodiales > Pteridaceae > Ceratopteris > Ceratopteris richardii. Next base: position 3,659,513 of record CM035429.1, on the reverse strand, counting down.
GTGAAGCAGATATCCTGGGAAGGAAAACGTTGGCCACTGAAGTTTCCGAGCTACAAGATGAGCAAGATTGCACTGCGTGCTTATACCAGGCTGCTCGCCATGCAGATGGAGAAGAGGCATTTACTTGGGATGAAAGTTTTTGTGAATTGTGTGCACCCTGGCTTTGTGGGGCAGATATGTCGAGTGGTCGAGGCGACCTCTCAGCCCAAGAGGGTGCCGAAAACGTTGTGCCGCTTGCCCTCCTTCCTCCTGAGGGCTGACCTTCAGGACAGCTTTTTTGAAAAGAAACTTGGAGTATTTTAAGATATGCATTCGGCATATGCATACTTCATCCTCTAGCAGGGCGTATTCCAATCGTGGAACCACGTTTATTATGCTTAGCTTATGATGAATGGAGTCCCTTTGAAGCCACCATATCTATAGACCCTCTCCTCATATCATGCTTCGGGGCTCTCCTAAGCATCACAAAGCCACCCTAGTATTGCGTATACGAGAGGGAGTTGACATAGCAATCTGCATATTGTAATAAAGTAAGTCTATGGACTAGGGATCTGATGGCTTCAGACAGATCTGAAATCAGATACCGTTCGGTCACTCATCTGAAAGACCAAAGATCTCAAGAGTAGACTCAAGCATAAGTCATGTGCTCTCATATTCAAGTGAACCACTTAGCCTAATGGTTAAGTCTCATGGTTGTGAAGGAGGAGGTCTTGGGTTCAACTCCCATGGGGAGCATGGGGAGAGAGTTTTGCCCAAAGAGCTCTAGAGCCTTCTAACTCAAGTTAATGTGAGTTAACTTGAGTCTAGTGGACTTAACTCAAGAGGTGAGTATAACAACCACTAGTGGACTCTAGTGGAAGGTACTAAAGTAATGGTCGAGATCAAGAGGTGAGTACAACAACCACTAGTGGACTCTAGTGGAAGGTACTAAAGTAGTGGTCGAGATCACTCCAGCCACTAATAGACTCTAGTGGTGGATATGAAAGGAGTGGAGGAGATTGCACATGCACTTGTGGACTCTAGTTACATTTGTGGTCCTCATTAGTTCAAGCAGCTATATATACAAGCATAAGGTTGGGAGGAGAGTCATTCATTCATGAGTATTTCCACTTGTTACGCTTGCATTGGTATCAGAGCTTCATTCTCCATAGCTCTCTCTTTCATCATCTTGCTCATCAATCTTGCGTGCATTTTTTCCCGAATTCTGCTCGCGGCCATCTTGAGAAGCGTGGCGAGTTGGTTGTGTGCTGGATTAGCTTAGGAGAAGCATAGCAAAAGAATAAGGCCATCTCTGTTGTTAACCCGCGGGATTCAAACTCCCATCCTCCCGATAAAGGGCTGCTGGTCTATCCATAAAGCCCACGGGCGTTCGCGCTTTGATACTGGCAGCAGTACATATTGACCGACCTTCTCGATCAAAGAAAGCTTCATCTAGGCGCAAAAAGGAAGGTTCTGCAAAACCGGTAATCAGTTTTGAACCCATGACCTCTTGGGTCCGAATATTCTACGTTAGCCAAGAGGACAAGCGTTATTCGTGACCTGGTACGCTGCAGAAACTTCTAATCTCAATCTGGCGCTGAAGAAGATTCATGAAGGGGTCGCAAAACTGAAGATCCATCGAGAAGGCGACGGGATTCGAACCAGCAACTGCTACAGCCCGGAACCCGAGATCTACTGAGTCTTGGGAGCACTCTTCATTAGCCAAAGAAGCAAGCACCAAAGAAAGTTAAAGTTTTGAGCTAAGTCTCAAGGAAGCGGAGCTGTGGAGTGAAGATCCGGAGGCCTAACTTCATCATAATTTTAGCACTTTCGGTTAGAATCAAGTCGACCTCGACGGACCAAATCATCAGGGACTATTTCTTGTGATATTCTTGCATAGCTCTCTTGATTTTGTTGCACACACCACCTGCATTAGGAATACTAAGTAAGTTTAATAAGGCTTTGTGTGCGATGGAGGGGACTTCTAGCCACGTCTCGCTCACGAGTACTACTAGTACGTCAGTGTTTGTTTCCATTCCTATATTAGTAACATCCTCATTCATGTCTAGACCACCAGTAGTTGCACGTGCATTGCATCCATCTGCACCTCTGGTTTCAAATACAAGTCATGCGTCTGATGCATCTAAAAAAGAAGCAACGATTGTAGCATTAGACATTGAGGATTCTACGAGAAAAGGGGAAACAATCACTACTTTAAACGAGGGGAAAGATATGGAAAGTAGGATGTTGCTAGTTGAGAAAAGGCTTGGACAGTTGTCCAGTATTCCGGATGAGGTTGCAGTACTCCATCAATCTGTTGATGGAATCCAAGATCACCTTAAAGCTATTTTGAACTTACTTCAGACACCTAAGGATATCAGTAAGACTATTTTAGGTAGTCACACAGATATGATCGCAACTTCACCAATGTCCGTTACAATGGAAAAGGATAAGGGATTATCCTCTCCCCATACTGACATGTTTCCTCTAGCGGGAAGTATGAGCCGTCCTAGTTTGGTATCTTCTACTCCCTTATTTGCTACTTTGGTAGGCATGTTAGAAATTCATAACCGCCTAGTGGATCTTTCCTTAGGAAAGGAGATCCGTCCTCCTTATTTCTCTGGAGAGGATAAGGATAGGAATAAAGATGCGGTTTTGACCTTCTTGGAGAAATGGAATGATGTCCATGAACTCAAACATACCCCCGATCATGTGAGAGTAGTAGAAGCAAGTTTATCACTAGGGCCCAAAGCTTATACTTGGTGGATGAGTCTCTCTGAGACTCACAAGAAACCTACTACCGGGTTGAATTTTCCCGCTTTTTCAAGAAAGAGTTTCTCCCTGAGAATGAGGAGGAACGAAATTGGGAGGCATGGGATAAAATTCAATAGAAAGTTAGACCGTTATCAATATATATTTCAAAATACAGAGATATCATTCTGAAATTAAAGAACTTAGATGACTTTCATCGTCTTTGCAGTTTTGTCAGAGGACTTAACCAATGAATTCGAAATGAAGTCAAAAGCCATGCACCTAAATCCTTGGAAGAGGCATTTAAGGTTGCCCAGATTTATGAGGATAACTCACGTCTGGATGTCCCGCAAGAAATTAGTTATTCCCAGAAGAATAACTTTAAGCGCAAGGGCAAAGGGGCAAGATCGAATGAAAGGGTGACTAAAAAACCTCGTGTTTTTAGACACGTACTTTCTCCAGAAGATCATGATAAAGCGCAAAAAGAAAATTTGTGCTTTAAGTGTCTCAAGCCAGGACATCGTAGTCGTGCCTATCCAGTTGGAAGAGAAAGTAAGGGAAAGGGTAAGCAGCAAATACATGTGATTCAAACTTTGGACTTAGATGCAAATTCAAGTGCAAAGAAGGTTCAGATAATGCATTGTGATAGTACCCATTCATGCAGTCAGATCTCCAAAAACATGTGGCAACCTCAAGAGTTTGGTCCACATGATTTGGTCAAGCTGCATGGATCAGTAAAAGGGCACACCATCCAGATAATGGTGGATGACTCTACTACGCATAATTTTATCAATTATGCGTTAGTGAAAAAACTAGCTCTTCCTTAGAAACCATCTCCTCATAAATACATTGTTTCCATGATGCATGGACAAGACACCCATGTTTGGGACACAATAATATCTAATTTGGAACTAGAAATCCAAGGCTTTAAAGACACTTTGGACTTCCAAATAATGAACATGGATCGGGTAGATCTGGTATTAGGGAGAGAGTGGCTATGGAGTCTAGGACCTTCATTGACCGGGTGTTATTTTACTAATACTTTGGAATTCTAGCGTGACGATGTAGTGTATAAAATCAAGGGTGAGCATGATGTTCCAAGTATCCCTTTGATTTCATATACTGAACTTAAGAAACTTGTAAATAAAGAAGCCAGGACTCAAGCTTTTCTTGTCCTTGGCACTAATGTAATAGATTCTGATAATATAAATCAAGTTTCTTATGTATCGTCCTTTATTCCTCGAGAAGTTCATGTTAAATTTAACAATTTAATGAAGGAATTTAAAGATGTGTTGTGTTCCCTAAGGAACTCTCCTACGGCTTGCCACCCTCTCGTGGAAACATCGATCACAGTATAGATCTGTTTTCGGGTACCAAGCCAAAATCTCAAAACCCATACCGCCTCCCCTATGTCCATCATCAGGAAGTGGAAAATCAAATTCAAGAATATTTGGATAAAGGATTTACCCGCCCAAGCCAGTCTGCATGGGCAGCACCCTTCCTTCTAGTAAAAAAGAAAGATGGAACTATGAGATTGTGCATAGATTATAGGGCGTTAAACAATCTTACGATAAAGAATAAGTATCCCATGCCTCTAGTCGAAGATCGTTTCGATAGTTTAAAGGGGACTACAATCTTTTCTAAGATTGATTTACGCCAAGGTTATCATCAGATCAGAATCAAACACGATGATATTCCTAAAACAGCTTCTCGAACAAAGTTTGGTCACTACGAGTTTTTAGTGATGCTGTTTGGGTTGACAAATGCACCCGCAACATTTATGACTTTGATGAATCAAGTGCTTAAGCCGTATTTGGGAAAATTTGTTGTAGATTTTCTCGATGATATTCTGATCTACAGTAAAGATCATGAAAATCACTTAGACCACTTGGAAAAAGTTTTTCAACTTCTTTGCGATAATAAACTTTACGGTAAAGAGTCTAAATGTGAATTCTTTACCCCAGAAGTAAAGTATTTAGGTCATATTATTTTCGCGGAAGGAATCAAAGTTGACCCTGAAAAGGTCCAAGTGATTCTTGAATGGCCTGAGCCCAAGACGGTTTGAGAAGTGCAAAGTTTTCTCGGATTGGCAGGATATTATCGGAAGTTTGTGGCTAGATATGCCAAGATTGCAGTACCTTTGACGGATCAACTCAAAGGGAAGCATCAGAAGTTAAATTGGAAAGAAGAGCAAGCAAAGAGTTTTCAAGAACTTAAACTTGCTTTAGCTTTGGCCCTGGTTCTACAGATCATAGATCTGAACAAGCCTTTCCAATTAGAGACAGATGCAAGTTCATCTACGGTAGGAGCAGTACTAAGCCAAGATGGTCGACCAATAGCTTTTGAGAATAGAAAGCTAAGTCCTGCTCAGCAAAATTACTCTACCTATGAGCGAGAAATGTTCGCTATTATTACTGCTCTAAAGAAATGGTGCCATTATCTATATGGATCAAAGCTGACCATAGTTTTTGAGCAAGAGAGCATAAAGTGGTTTGCAAACCAACCTGATCTAAGAGGTAGAAAAGCGAGGTGGGCCGAATAGTTACAAGAGTTCAATTATGAACTCAGGTATAGAAAAGGAAAGTTCAATGCAGTGGCAGATGCCTTAAGTCGGATGCCTATGCTGAACAACCTAAGTTTTGTGCAAATTCAAAGTGAATTTATTGCAAGTTTGAAAGGAAGCTCCAAAGAAGATCCAAGCTACACTCAAGCTTGGAAAGCAGCTGAACAAGCTAAACAAAATGAAGCAAGTACTTCTGAGAGAAATTTTAAACACTATTTTCTCCAAGATGAATATTTGGTTTATAAAGGCAAGGTTTGTGTCCCAAGTACATCAGACATACAAAATCAAGTACTTTTCGAATGCCACGATGCTCCAAGTGCAGGACATCCTGGTATTAACCGAACCTATGAGTTAGTAAAAAGACATTTTTATTCGCCTAGTTTGCATCGAGATGTGCAAAACTATGTGTCCAAGTGCCATAAATGTCAAGCAAATAAGTTTGAATGACTTAAAGTTGGAGGATTACTGCATCCATTGGAAATTCCCAAAGGAAAGTGGGAAAGTATTTCCATGAATTTCATTTCTGGATTACCCCGCACTCAGAAAGGCTTTGATTCAGTCTGGGTTGTAGTTGATCGATTGACTAAACTTGCTCAGTTTATTCGAGTCAAGACTACTTATAAGACTCTAGAACTTGCAAAAATATTTGTAAATCAACTTTATAGACTCTATGGTCTTCAAGTAGACATAGTTTCTGATAGAGATGCTCGATTTACAAGTCATTTTTGGCGAGCAGTCTTTAGTAGACTTGAAACTAAACTGAGTTTAAGTACAACTGAACATCCCCAGACGGATGGACAGACAGAGAAAGTCAATCAGATTTTCGAAGACATACTCAGAGCTTATGTTACTTCCAAACAGACTGATTGGGAAGATTATCTTCCTTTAGCTGAATTTGCCTATAATAGTGCCAAGAATTCATCAATTGAATTTAGTCCATTCATGTTGATGTATGGTTTCTAGCCTAGGTCTCCTTATGTAGTAGGACTTCAAAATGAACGAGTTCACGCAGCTCAAGAGTTCCTTCAAGACATGAACTTTAAGCTCAAGTTAGCTAAAGAAAACCTAAAGAAAGCTCAAGATCGTGCAAAGGCTTATGCCGATCCAAAGCAAAGAGATGTTACTTTTCAGGTAGGCGATCAAGTTTATCTTCGTATTCCTAAAAGATCAGAAAACTTCAAGACTAGTCAATGCGCCAAGTTGTCGCCTAGATATTGCGACCCTTTTCCAATCACCAAGAAAGTTGGTTTGTGGGCTTATGAATTACAACTTCCAGATGATAATTGGATTCATCCAGTGTTCCATGTTAGTCGACTTAGGAAGAGTCTAACAGATTAAGATAATCTAGTTGGACAACAGGTTATACTTCCTATTCCAGTAAATGACAGAGTTCCTCATGAACCTGAAAGGATACTTCGCACCCGAGATAAACGTACAAGAAGTCACTTGTATGAAGAGTGCTTAGTCATATGGAAGGATGGAACTGAAGAAAATTCAACATGGGGAAAAGTTTCCACAATCCGACGACGTTTTCCAGCTTTCAAGTTTTAAGTTGATCCCAAATAAAGAAGGTTTTTTACTTTCAAGTTTCTAAGTAAATAACCTGATTGAATGAATGCATGTTCTTCAAGTTTTAGAACATGAGGCTCGGGGGTTGCCTACAGTTATATATATAGCTTTATTTTCAAGGACAAAAATCTTTCCCAAGGGGGGAAGAATGTAATAAAGTAAGTCTATGGTCCACGGATCCGATGGCTTCAGACATATATGAAATCGGATACCGTTGGGTCATTCGTCTGAAGGACCAAAGATCTCAAGAGTAGACTCAAGCATAAGTCATGTGCTCTCATATTCAAGTGAACCACTTAGCCTAATGGTTAAGTCTCATGGTTGTGAAGGAGGAGGTCTTGGGTTCAACTCCCATGGGGAGCATGGGGAGAGAGTTTTGCCCAAAGAGCTCTAGAGCCTTCTAACTCAAGTTAATGTGAGTTAACTTGAGTCCAGTGGACTTAACTCAAGAGGTGAGTACAACAACCACTAGTGGACTCTAGTGAAACGTACTAAAGTAGCGGTCGAGATCACTCTAGCCACTAATAGACTCTAGTGGTGGATATGAAAGGAGTGGAGGAGATTGCACATGCACTTGTGGACTCTAGTTACATTTGTGGTCCTCATTAGTTCAAGCAGCTATATATACAGGCATAAGGTTGGGAGGAGAGTCATTCATTCATGAGTATTTCCAGTTGTTACGATGTTGCACATATCTGCATAGAACGATCTGCATATAAGTTGACATAGCAATGCAAACACTATTGAAAATATT
>CM035429.1:3641897-3644397 GCA_020310875.1 Ceratopteris richardii | reverse complement strand
CTGGTTCTTCAATTGACAAGTCTTTGGCAAGATAAACAGAATTTTTAGTAACAAGAGAGGTATCATACCCATATCTGATAGGTTTTTTGCTCTCTCTTTGTGATCTTCTGATTGATTGATTTGAAGATTCAGGTATTTCTTCAAGTTTCTTCATCTTGAGTTTGCCTTTGGACTTCCATGCGTTGAATTCTTCAAGATTGATAATGTCTTCATCATCTAAAGTGGTTTCTTCACTCTAAGTAGGTTCCTCCTTAGCAAGACTTGGAAACTCCTCCTCCAAGTCATAGGGTAGTTTAAACTTTCTACATTCATTCTCATACCAAGAATGATTTTCATCAAAGAAAACATCTCTACTAACCATGAATCCCTTATTTGAAGGGTTGCAGAACCTGTACCCTTTCTGATTTAGATCATATCCAATAAAGATACACTTCTCAGCCTTAGGGTCTAGCTTACCTCTTATCTGAGAAGGAATGTGTACATATGCTACACATCCAAATATCCTGCAATGATCAAGTGAGGGTCTCTTACCATGCCATGCTTCATAAGGAGTCATCCCATCAAGGGACTTAGATGGTAACCTGTTTATGAGGTAAGTGGCAGTAGAAACACTCTCTGCCCATAGGTAGTTAGGTAATTTCTTTTCATTTAACATTGACCTAGTTGTTTCAACAATCAACCTATTTCTTCTCTCAGCTATCCCATTCTGTTTAGGAGTATACCTTGTGGTGATTTCTCTCTTGATTGCTCTGTCCTACAAGAATGCTTCAAATTCATTGGAGAAGTACTCACCTCCTCCATTTGACCTTAGCATTTTTAGATTCTTCCCTGTCTGATTCTCAACAAGTGCAAGATACTTTTTAAAGCAGCTGAACACTTCATCTTTGTGCTTCATAAAGCACATATAGTCCACCTGCTATAATCATCAATAAAAGATACATAGTACCTTGATCTTGAGATTGAGGGGTCTTTGCTTGGTCCCCATACATATGTATGGACAAGTTCTAGGTAGTCCTCATGCATGTAGCCTTTCCTTGAGAAGGGTAACCTGTGAGACTTCCCAAATTGACAAGCACCACATTTATATATCATGTGTTGTTTGGAAACATTGGGTATTCCAATTACACATTGATCCCTGCATATCTATTTCAAGGTTCTTTCTTCTATATGACCTAATCTCTTATGCCAAATCTCAAGCTCTGAAAGTGTTTGATCTTTATAATTGTAGAGTGAAATATTCTTTGTATCTTCTAGCTCAAAAGTAAAAAGTCTACCTGATTTTTCTCCTTTTGCTATTCTCTTGAACCCCTGCTTGGGATCTTCCACAAATGCTCCAAACTGGTCGAATCTGACCTGCAAACCTTTTTCCACAATCTATCCAACACTCATCAAGTTCTTTGTAATGGTTGGTATATATAGTACTCTACTCAACAAGTTTTGATTTCCATTACAAGTCTTAACATTTCCAACTTTAACTACTGAGTGCTTGGTGTCATCACCTGTTTGTACTTGATGCTTACCTTTTGGTTCTTCAAGGTCACAGAGTAGAGCTACATTTCCAGCCACATGATTTGAGCATCCGGGGTCAATGTAGAAGAGATGGTCATCATTTGTACCTGGTTTTGAAGTCATGCTCATAATCAGAAGAGAATCATCCTGCTCTTCTATATAATTATTGTAGTCCTTTCTGGATTTGAATCCTCCTTGATAGTTGCCATTGTAGTTGTTGTTGTATCCTTGATGATGGTTGAATATGCCTCTTGATTGTGAGTATCCACCTCTTTGAAATACTCTTCCTCTCTGATTCTTGTAGTTCCTGAAGCACTCATCTGTAGTATGATTTGATAAACCACAAATGTTGCATGGTGAGGAGTTATAGGATCTCCCCCTACCTTGCTTACCTCTTCTGCCCCTTCCTCTTGATGATCTACCTCTCCCTACATAGTTGGCTTGGGAGGTAGTGCCTTCATCTTCTATCTTCTTGTTCTTGCCTTTATCTTTAGACTTACTTTTATCAGTATATAGGGCAGACGAGCTATTACCTTTGGATGTGTCTCCATTCTTTTTGAGTGTGGCTTCATGAGTGAACAATTGCCCCATGAGAGTGGTAAGATCTGGAATTTGCATGTCCATGTATAGGTCCATGGTAGTGGTGAAGCTTTCCCACTTGTCATCAGCTTTAATCCCATTGATCACTTGCCTTACTATCTGCTCTTCTTCAATCTCTTCACCTATGCTTGCTAACTGATCTGCTACATCTTTAATCTTAGTCACAAACTCTGAAATAGCTTGCTTAGGTTGCTTCCTTAGTGTGGTGAATTCAATCCACAATTGGTTTTTTCTGGCCCTTGTGTTGAAAGAAAAATAGGATGACAGGGTTTCCCAAGTCTCTTGGGATGTCTTAGAGTTTCTAATATGTGGCAAAAGAAAATCAGAGATGAAGTTGAGTAACTAAGACCTTGCTACATCCTTGGCACACCATGTGTTGAGCTTTTCATGT
>CM035429.1:3619397-3621897 GCA_020310875.1 Ceratopteris richardii | reverse complement strand
ATCATTTGGCTCATGACTGTTGGCACAACCAACAAGGATCAAACCAGAATCAAAACAACAATAGCAGAGGTCGAGGTGGAAGATATCAAAGTAATTTTCAAAGAGGTAGACAAAGTCAAAGAGGAGGCTATGGTAGAGGTGGAGGAAGAAGTTGGGGACAGAATCAATCCTACAACACCACCTACTACAACTATGCAAATGACACACAGAATGAAAGTCATACATCATTGATGATGAATTCAATCAGCACATCAGACAAAGAAGATCTAAAGGTATTTTACATTGACTCTGGATGTTCTAATCATTTGTCAGGAAACATAGAATTGATGTCAGATTTGGAAAAAGGCATTTCTAGTCACACAGTTCAAACTGGTGATAATACAAGACATAGTGTACATTCAATTGGAAAAGTGAAATGCAAGAGTGGAGCAGATTTGCTAACCAATGTTTTGTATGTTCCTACAATACCTAAAAACTTGATTAGTGTGGGACAGATAGTTGAAAAAGGTTTTCAAGTCAGGTTTACAAATGAAGGAGTATTTGTGGAAGATCCAGAGAATGGATATAATCAGATTGTCTCTGGTAAGAAAGAAGGTAGACTCTTTACTTTAAGAGTGCAAGGAAACATTGGTCAAGCTTTGCTCACACATGGTGAAGCAAGTGATTACAGAACTTGATCTCTGGCATAAGAGATTAGGTCATTTCAATGAAAGAGGAATTAAAGCTATGGTTGCTAATCAGTCTGTACTAGGATTACCAAATGTGCAAAGTCAACATATGGTTTATAAATGTGAAGCATGTCAAATGGGTAAAGCACACAGGTTACCATTTCAAAAGAAAGGATTCAAACATGATGGAGTACTTGAGCTCATTCATACAGATGTATGGGGACCAACAAAAGAAGGATCTATCAGTGGCTCAAGGTATTATGTTCTTTTCATTGATGATGCTACAAGATGGATAACATTATATGTTTTGAAGGAAAGATCAGAAGTGTTTGGAGCTTTCAAGCATTTTCATGCATATGCAGAGAGAGTCACAGGTCAAAAGCTTAAGAGACTGAGGTCTGATGGAGGGGGAGAATACTTTTCCCAAGAGTTCAATGATTATCTTTGGAATGCAGGTATTAAGAGAGAAATAACTTGCAGGTATACACCACAACAAAATGGTGTAGCAGAAAGAAGGAACAGGACTTTGGTTGAGTTTGCTAGAGCTATGCTAAAGGAGAAGAATTGTCCAAATTACCTTTGGGCTGAGGCTGTAAATGCAGCTACATATCTTGTGAATAGATTACCATGTGCAGCTCTGAATGGAATGACTCCGTATGAAGCTTGGTGGAGTAAGAAACCAACACTAGATCATTGTAGAGTGTTTGGATCAATTGCATATGCTTATGTGCCATCACAACTTAGGCATAAACTTGAACCAAAGGTAGAAAAATATGTGTTCATTGGTTATGATGAAAAGCAGATGGGTTACAGATTGTGGAATCCTTTAACCAAACAATTTCTTGTTTCTAGAGATGTTACATTTGATGAACAGAAAAGTTGGTATGCAGATCAAAGTCATACAGCTGAAGAATTTGAAGAAGAGGTAAGAAGATGTGAGAAAGGAAAATCAATTGTGCAGGTGAATAGAGATGAAGATTATATGCAAGCAAGTACATCCAGAAGTGGATTAACAAGAATGAATGAAGAAGCTCCTATATTTCATGAAGAGGTAAAAAGCAATGGGAAGAAGCAATGAAGGAAGAGTTCAATGCACTGGAGGAGAACAAGACATGGGAACTTGTTCCTAAACCAAATGGTAAGAAAGTAATTGGAAATAAATGGGTTTATAAAGTGAAGAAGCTTGCAGATGGAAGTATAGCCAGATACAAAGCTAGATTGGTGGTGAAAGGCTATGCCCAGACCTATGGCATAGATTATGATGAGACATTCAGTCCTGTAGCTAAGATGTCAACTATAAGGACAATCATTGCTATTGCAGCTTCAAAAGGATGGACTCTAAGTCAATTGGATATAAAGAATGCATTCTTGAATGGATACATATCAGATGAGGTATACATGGAACAACCTCAAGGGTTTATAGATTCAAGGTATCCAAATTTTGTTTGCAGATTGAGAAGAGCATTGTATGGATTGAAGCAAGCTCCAAGAGCTTGGAACTATAGACTGGTAAAGTATCTCAATGATCTTGGATATCAAAGTTCAAAAGCAGACCCAAGTCTACTTATCAGAAGAACAGAGGAAGGTACAATCTACATTTGTATTTATGTAGATGACATTATAATCACAGGTACTTCAGATGAAGGAATCAAGGAGGTAAAGAGATTACTTAAGAAAGAGTTTAAGATCAGTGACCTAGGAAAGTTATCATACTTTCTTGGAATGAAAGTTACTTATACAGATCATGGCATATATGTGTCACAAGAAAGGTATCTTCTGAACTTGTTGAAGAAGTTTGATATGGAAAATTGCAGAGAAGCTTCAACTCCACT
>CM035429.1:3601682-3609397 GCA_020310875.1 Ceratopteris richardii | reverse complement strand
TTAAAGATCTAGTTTTCTTAAGTCATTAAGTACTTAGAACAATTGCATGCTGGTCAAACAATTATTTCTTTACATGAAACTTTGTAATTTTTCTTACACTAAGTATGACCATCGGGAGGAATTTATAAATTCTATGATTTCCAAATCTAACTAATATGACTTTGCACCGCTATCTCTCTCTCTCTCTCTCTCTCTCTCTCTCTCTCTCTCTCTCTCTCTCTCTCTCTCTCTCTCTCTCTATATGGCAGTACACACACACACCACTCTCTCTCTCTCTCTCTCTCTCTCTCTCTCTCTCTCTCTCTCTCTCTCTCTCTCTGTCTGTCTCTATGAGAGCCTTCAAGGGTGTGTGAGATAGGAAATCACCTTCGTGCTCTGACGCTGGATCGGAATGCTCTGACGAGAATCGGCCTGCTCTGACGAGAATCGGAATGCTGTGTTGATGCTCTATTCGCTATTCGCGCTAACATATATACTCTGACGTTGGGAGAGGCGACGACACAAAGAAAAAAGCGCCAAACGACGACACTATATGAGAATTAGTGAATCGAATTTCAATTTCAATTTCGATATGCGGACATTGAAATCGATATCTATTTTGAGATAGAGCCAAATCAACTTTTTTTGAGAATATCTCATAACTAATTCTCTCTATGCGGTCGAAAATTTGATTTGAGATCATATTGACCTCAAACGCACTATTATAGAAATTCTATAAGCAATTTCTTCCTTTTCTACCAAACAAATATACAATTTTTTATTTTCTAATACAAGCACTCAAAGTCAACTACATGTCTAGCATATTCAACTACATGTCTAGCATATGCATTGAAGATTGTCTAGCTATTTCGTATGCAGAACTTTGGCATGTATGTTTTAGTCATTTGAATTTTGCTACTTTCCTTCTCTTAGAGAATTTTGAAATGGTCTACTCTTTGTGCAAGCTTGAGGCATCTACGAAGCATGTGTTTGAAGGTGATATTTTGGGTAAAATGCATGATTCTTAGTTTTGCATAAAGGGGATAGTAAGAGATAAGCACAAAATGCAGCTTCCTCATGATGATGTCTATGGTCCCATGAGAGCACCTTCCTTTGAGAATGAACTTTACTTCATCAATTTCATGAATGATTTATCCAAGCATGCATGGGTATATCCATTGGAAGCAAATATTGAAGTGTTTATCTACTTTGAATAGTTTCTAATCATGGCTCAGAAATTTTCTAGCATGCAAAATGGGCAACCCCCATTCTCATCGAGGTAGGAGTATTCATCTTCTAAGTTTAATGCATTTCTAACTTAGCGTGGGATAAAAAAATATTTTATAGTTCCTTATACACCTTAAAAGAATGGATTTTATAAGGAGAAGAATAATTACTTCATGGAAATGACTTGATGTATAGTCAAAGTTAAGGTTTACCACATTGCTTGTCTCTCAAGGCTATTATGCTCAAGGCTATTATGTAGGTAACATATATACTTAACAAGGGTCCCACAAAAGCAGTTTTTTAATCACTCCTTATCAAGTCTCACATAGTCACAAACCATTTTTTCCTCATTTTACAATTTTTTTATTGTTTGACATATGCATTATTGCCCTTGAGACAATTTGAAAAATTAGATGATTTAGGTGTGAAATGCATTTCTATTGGGTACAATTCTAAAAGTAAGGATTATCATTTGTATCATCCATCGAGTGAAAGGATTTAGGCTAGTCGAGATGTAGCTTTAAAGGTAGGTTGATATAGAACTTCAATATATGTACCGAAAATGATGAAAAGTTTGGATCTATCGAAACTTTTCACACATGCACACACACCACACACACAGCCATATATATATATATATATATATATATATATATATATATATATATATATATATATATATATATATATATATATATATATATATATATATATATATATATATATATATATATATATATATATGTGTGTGTGTGTGTGTGTGTGTGCGCGCGCATGTGGTGATGGTATTCTACTTATGTAGAACATCGTTGACAAGCAGGTTCCCCCATCCGTTTCTCAATGTGTGGACGTACTTTTATCGGATCACCACCCAATGATTCTCACCTTCAAACCACATCATAGACACGCGAAGGCCCATGGTTTCTTACAAATCCCTCAATCCTCTCCCTTTTTCCATATAGCAAGAGATCTCCATGACCAAAAGCAAGGTTCTTAGATGTTTTACCTCTCCGTTTACGTGTTGGAAGATAGCAATTAATCAGTCCTAAGTTCTCCTTGTGAAGCCCCAAAAACAATTCTTTGACATCTGATAGATGAAAACGGAGAACCTTTATAATTGGCTCTAGTGTTTGGAGATGTAAGTCAATAATGGTAATCCCAACCTGCAATTGGGTCGTTGAAAAATTAGAAGTAAACTAAGATACATACAAAGTTGAAGTTCAAAGAAGAAACATGTAGATTTATTTTAAAGATTGATGGGCATGGAAAGTAGACAAACTAATGAAAGAGATGCATAAAATCTTGAAGAAGAAGCAGCTCAACGAAGAAGTCACTAACATGGTAGGTAACAATGAGATGGAATGGACATCTCTAAAAGCAAAGATGGATTTTATAACCAACCACTTCACCCAAATCATGGAGTGTCCACATGAGTCACTTGTCTCCAAGGAATGATTCCATGGATGCCATCTCAAGAATCAGATAGAAATCAATTCAGCAAAACATCATGCATCTTCTTGAATCCCTTATCATCGGTACATAGATTTCTGAGGTTATTGATGCTCTTTTGAGTGGTAAAGGCCCATTATTGGATGGTCTCACCAATGAGTTATTTGAGACTTTTAGGAGAGACTTAGTGAAACCCATACTTTTTCTATGGAAGGAGGACTAACACTTTCATGCTCTTCCTAACTCTATCAATGAATGGGTGATTAAGCTAGCTCACAAAAAAAGACAAAGGGATTAAAAATTAGTGGCCCATCACTATACTACAAATTTACTATAAGATCTCTGCTAAGGTTCTTGCGAATCATATTACTTTCTATCTATGCTCAATCAATGAAGACCAAAAGGGATTCGTAAAGGGTAGATCCATCTTAAAGGCTATTTTTGATGTGTGGAAAGGCTTAGAATTTTCCTATACAAGGATGTAAAGAAATAGATAGTGGGAAGATTTTTTGGCTCCTCAATATCTCTATGGGTTTTTAAGTCTCAATGGGGCACTATTCGAATTGGGTTCTAGACAAACTAGATTCTAAATTCACGTAATGGAAGGGCATGCAACTCCGCCTTGCATGGCATGCTATGGTGATAAACAATTTTCCCATTTCATCAATTATAAATTTTCTTGAATGTTGGAGACCGAAAGACAAAGAATTAGTGAAGCTTGAAAGTACTTGTCGAAATTTCCTCTAGACTTGTGAAACCAATAGTAGCCACGTGCCCAAAAGCAAGTCAGCCTTGTGTGCCAATCTCAAGGAGTCTGGTGGATTGGGCACTTTGGATGTGAGAGGTATGGTAGATAAATTGGCTGCCAAGTGGCTGATCAAAGTGTGATGCAATGTGGAAGCTTCTTGGGAAAACCTAATCCTCAAAGACAATCCTCTCTTATGCTTCAAGGAGTCCCTCGGTCGACAATCTCATCACCCTGATGTTTTCTATGCATCCCAAGACTCCAAAAGGCTCTGATCTTGTTTGCTCCAGATGAAACGATATATCAAAGTTAATGAAGATTCAACATGGGCGGCTTGGATGAGGTAAAATGAATCTATTTTGTTTCTTATTAAGGGAATATTCAATTGGGGAACATACAGAGAGCAAAAAAACTATGGTACAATGGTTTTATATAGTGGAAGCATCTCTTGAACCATGAGAGAGGTCATTGGATAAGGGTTCAGGACATTGACCCTATTAAGAGAGTTGACTATGATGAATCATGCCTACTCAGACACAGAATCAACTCTTGGGACAACTCAAAGAGTCATATCCTTCTCTAGAATGACCCATCCCATATTGAAGGGTTAAGATGGACCAATGGTAAGATTTTGGATAAATTTTTGAGGATGCATAAGCACCTTGACTTGCATATCTCCCTTAACAAGAGATGGTTTCAAAACTTGTCTAGCATCAAATGGAAACTTCATAGGAGGGACATGTGGCATCAACTCATTGAGAAACAAAAGATTTTTTTATTATGTAGGAAATACTCCATTGAGAAATTTGAGCCAATGCCAAAGCTAATAAAATTTTTGGGGCCTCTCACTCGTGCAAATGTTGCATTCACAGCCAAGAGGATGGTATTCATCTTTTCTTCTCATGCCGTAGAAGCTACCCAATCTAGTAGTCTCTCACTAGGATCCAAAGCTTACCAAGGCAAATCAGATATCGTGCCTCTAGATAGTTCTACCCTTGCTTTGTGGGGTATAGGGGATCCTAAGCGCACTAAGCCCATTTGCTATATAGTTGTTTTTTTATTAATTCAAGCATGGGAGAGTAGGCATGGCCGAACTTCCTTTGTTAAAGAAAAAACTATAACAAAATCATATTGAAAAATTGTATTTATGTACTATATATTGCCACTTCTAATATAACCTACCTTTTTTCCTGCAAAAGGAAAAAATAAGTGAGCGATCAAATGAAACAATGCTAAAGCAAAAAGACTTGGGAAGGACAAAACCGTCATACCTATATCCATAGTATGGCCTCATGATCAATTTTTCATACACCAAATATTTGAATACATAGTCATAAAACTGATATACAATATGAATTCATTTCTTTGGTTCAGGAAAATGAATTCGACAATTACTAAACAAAGGATTTCTTTTCATGACATTTTCTCACGGGACAATATATCTGTCGTAAAAAAACTTACTACTTGATGCAAAGGGACTTTTGGCAAACGGTCAAGTTGGTCACGAATCAAACATTGTGGAAATAGTTCGTTATTTTTGCTTGGAAATGTTTTCATCACTACCACCAAACTATGCTAATTACGTATCCTACTCGCATCAATACCTTGATCCACGTACTCTATCGAAAAGTATATAAACCCTCTTGCATAGTGCATGTAGTGTCTCGAAGTTGCCATGCAGAACATAATCATTACTCGAACGGAACTACAACAAAATATACATACTTTTTCGATTAACTAATTCAAGTCATTCATATGGATACGATGTATTAAAAAAACGTGATATATTTTTGTTGGACAAGGCCGAATTCGTAAGGACTCAGAAGATATAACCAACTCATTATCAAAGTATAGTCCCATGTGTAACAAATTAGCACTAAGGTAAAAGACATTATTCATGGCTTTTACATGCACATTACTTAATTTTTATATCTCTTTTCAAAGGACTTGGACAGCTAGAAATCAGCTAAAATATCCTTATCATGGATAGCTAATTTTGGTGGTTTATGAAGGGAAAAATGCATGTCATAAGAAATATTAACAATTAATCATTATTTTATGATACTCAGGTTGATATTCCAAATCATATTACTTCAGATCGCACTACATAGAGAGTGATATTGGTGCTTGCATCCATGTACATACACATACACATACACACACATGCTTATACACATACACATGCACATACACACATACACATATACATACACATGCACATGCATGCACATTCACATACACATACACACACATACACACACATACACATGTATATATACATATACATACACATGCACAGGCACATGCACATATAATGCACATGCATGCACATGCATGTAGCATGCACACACATGCACATGCACATACACATACACATATACACCCACATACAGAAACATACTTGTATAGATACACATACACACACATACCCATATACATACTCATGCACAAACACATCTACATGCACATGCATGCACATACACATATACATATAAATAATTATACAAATACACATACACATTACACATGTACATACACACATACACATATACATACATATGCGCATGTGTTTATATATTTTGGTAGTGATGTGTGTGAACACACTACTGACCATTGAGACACTATTTTCCCTCTTTAGGAGGTTTTTTTCCCCCACTTGTATATATGCTCTATCGAAATTGATTCGCTAATTGAAATCGATATCTATTTTTTGTGAATCGAAATTGAAATTCTTGATGAGGACATTTTTCCTAAGTAGAGAAAAGGGATGGAGATTGGTAGTTGAATGAGGGACATCCAATCGATTTTGATGCATCGGCAATATTTTGAACATGTCCCATTCCAGAATCTTTACTCGAATCCCATGTCCTGCTTTATGTTTCTTCAAGGGATATATCAAGTTCTTGGACTAAGTGGTAATAACTACATAAAGGGGATGAAATGTTTTGAAAGAAACATGGATCAAAAGGAAGCAAACATGTGTATTTCCAACGTGATTGCTTGTCGAGAACTTCATTGATTAATGCATGTTCCTGTATTAAAGAGAAGTAATAAAATTTTAAGAAACTTGTGGGTTTTGATGCTTGCCTTTTGTTAAGAAAGGGATATTTCCAATGTTAGGTGGAGATGGAATCATTGATTGATTGATGTTTTAAATGTTAATATTTTTTTATTCAATTCATGTTATATTTATTTAGATTGAAGATAATCAAAGTCATTAGAGATGCACACTTGTGACTCGACCTAGGGGTCAAGAGAGAATTTCAAAGTTAGGGATCAGGTATTTTTAGAGATGTAATGTTCTATGTCTCCCATCCTATATGCTAGATGGAATAGAAGAGATTCCACCTATATGTAAAGGCAACAAGATTTTGTAAGAAAAGAATGGAGGAAGCTGAGCTTAATGGCAAAGAATCTTGTTGTGAATAAGCATGTACTAGTGATAGTGATAACAATCAGTGTCTTAGAAGTTGCACCGCACATGTTTTGGTTGATCACTATCTTAGAAGTTCCATGAGATAATTATTTGGTTAATTTACGAAATATGTGTAAACCACCTAGCTTATGACTTGTTATTTGGAAATTCATGTTTCTAGTGAGATTTTTTGAGTTGCAATTTATGATGTCCCAAAAACACATGTTCAATGGGCTTGCAAATGGGTTTTGTCATGAAAAGGTAAAGGATATGATATGCTAGATCAAGGATTGTGCCCTATTAAAATGGACATTATGGTGGCGATCATTTTAAGATTCATGCCACCCAAATCTATCTTTCATGGGAGGCCACGAATTAGTTTAATAGACCTTATTGAGCACAGGAAAACATCCTAAGATGCTATGCAAGGAAACAATTCAAATGTGATTTGCATGCATTCAAGAAGATGCACCTCAACGAGGGAGATGACATTGAGAATTCTCTTATTTAATTTGAGGGAAAATGGAGAGCACTCAATAGTGTTTGGGACGTTTTTTAGATTCCTCAACTTAAAAAATCTGTAATGTTCTATGTCTCCCATGCTATATGCTAGATGGAAATAATCAAAGATCTAAAGATTAATTTCATAGGCAAAGATGTGGGATTGGATGTGCATGTCATGGCAATAGGGTTTGGGGCTTAGCCCATCAAACTTGGAATGTTCTAGCTCATCGGTATGATAAGGGATCCTCATATAGTTCTACTAATTTACCTCGTTTTGAAAAGCTTGGCATGGATATATTGATTAGGCACGTGGTGCCTCACTCAAAGAAAGAAACAGAAGTGTTAGAGCTTAGTACAATTGATAGCTATCAACATTATTTTGAATCTTATGCTAGC
>CM035429.1:3581682-3589182 GCA_020310875.1 Ceratopteris richardii | reverse complement strand
GTTTGTAAATAAGATGAGATTGAAATTCAAACTATGAACTTCAGTTTGAATTTCATTTCAACTTGGATAGAGAGAGTTTGATCCTGTATTCAATTTGGAGCCTCTGAATCATATCAAGTTCGAGATTGTTTGGTCACATGATATGACTTGAACTTAAGTTCGAGTTTCTGTTCTTTTCTAATCATATCAAATTTAGGATTGTTTGGTTATATGATATGAGAAAAATAACAAAGAGGCTCTGAGTTCGAGCCTCTGAGCTTTTCGAACCATATCAAGTTTAGAATTGTTAGGTCACGTGATATGAGCAAAAGAACGAAGAGGGTCGAACTTAAGTTCGAGCCTCTAAGCTTTTCCAACCATATCAAGTTCAGGATTGTTGGATCACATGATATGAACAGAAGAACAAAGAGGCTCGAACTTAAGTTCGAGCCTCTGAGCTTTTCCAGCCATATCAAGTTTAGGTTTCTTGTGTCTTATGTACAAAAGAACAAAGAGGCTCGAACTTAAGTTCGAGCCTCTGAGCTTTTCCAACCATATCAAGTTTAGGATTGTTGGATCACATGATATAAGCCTCAGCTTTTTCAGCCATGTCAAGTTTAGGATTGTTGTGTGTTAGGTGCAAAAGAACAAAGAGGCTTGAACTTAAGTTCGTGTCTCTGAGCTTTTCCAGCCATATCAAGTTTAGGATTGTTGTGTCTTATGTGCAAGAGATTAAGTTCAAGCCTTTGAGCTTTTCCAACCATATCAACTTTAGTATTGTTTGGTCACATGATATGAGGAAAAGAACAAAGAGGCTCGAACTTAAGTTCGAGCCTCTTAGCTTTTCCAGTCACATCAACTTTGGGATTGTTGTGTGTTATGTGCAAAAGAACAAAGAGGAGTTCGAGCCTCTCAGCTTTTTCCAACCATATCAAGTTCAGGATTGTTGGATCACATGATATGAACTTCAGCTTTTCCAGCCATATCAAGTTTAGGATTTTTGTATCTTATGTGCAAAAGAACAAAGAAGCTCGAACTTAAGTTCAAGCTTCTGAGCTTTTCCAACCATATTAAGTTTAGGATTGTTGGATCACATGATATGAACCTCAGCTTTTCTAGCCATATCAAGTTTAGGATTGTTGTGTCTTATGTGCAAAAGAACAAAGAGACTCAAACTTAAGTTCGAGCCTCTCAGCTTTTCCAACCATATCAAGTTCAAGATTGTTGGATCACATGATATGAACAGAATAACAAAGATGCTCGAACTTAAGTTCGAGCCTCTGAGCTTTTACAGCCATATCAAGTTTAGGTTTCTTGTGTCTTATGTGCAAAAGAACAAAGAATCAGCTTTTCCAACCATATCAAGTTCAGGATTGTTGGATTACATGATATGAAAAGAAGAACAAAGAGGCTCGAACTTAAGTTCAAGCCTCTGAGCTTTTACAGCCATATCAAATTTAGGTTTCTTGTGTCTTATGTGCAAAAGAACAAAGAGGCTCGAACTTAAGTTCGAGCCTCTGAGCTTTTACACCCAAATCAAGTTTAGGATTGTTGGATCACATGATATAAACAGAATAACAAAGAGACTCGAACTTAAGTTCGAGCCTCTGAGCTTTTACAGCCATATCAAGTTTAGGTTTCTTGTGTCTTATGTGCAAAAGAACAAAGAGTCAGCTTTTCCAACCATATCAAGTTCAGGATTGTTGGATCACATGATATGAAAAGAAGAACAAAGAGGCTCGAACTTAAGTTCGAGCCTCTGAGCTTTTACAGCCATATCAAGTTTAAGTTTCTTGTGTCTTATGTGCAAAAGAACAAAGAGGCTCGAACTTAAGTTCGAGCCTCTGAGCTTTTACAGCCATATCAAGTTTAAGTTTCTTGTGTCTTATGTGCAAAAGAACAAAGAGGCTCGAACTTAAGTTCGAGCCTCTGAGCTTTTACACCCAAATCAAGTTTAGGATTGTTGGATCACATGATATAAATAGAATAACAAAGAGACTCGAACTTAAGTTCGAGCCTCTGAGCTTTTACAGCCATATCAAGTTTAGGTTTCTTGTGTCTTATGTGCAAAAGAACAAAGAGTCAGCTTTTCCAACCATATCAAGTTCAGGATTGTTGGATCACATGATATGAAAAGAAGAACAAAGAGGCTCGAACTTAAGTTCGAGCCTCTGAGCTTTTACAGCCATATCAAGTTTAGGTTTCTTGTGTCTTATGTGCAAAAGAACAAAGAGGCTCGAACTTAAGTTCGAGCCTCTGAGCTTTTACACTCAAATCAAGTTTAGGATTGTTGGATCACATGATATAAGCCTCAGCTTTTTCAGCCATGTCAAGTTTAGGATTGTTGTGTGTTAGGTGCAAAAGAACAAAGAGGCTCGTACTTAAGTTCGTGTCTCTGAGCTTTTCCAGCCATATCAAGTTTAGGATTGTTGTGTCTTGTGTGCAAAAGATTAAGTTCGAGCCTTTGAGCTTAAGTTCGAGCCTTTGAGCTTAAGTTCGAGCCTCTGAGCTTTTCCAACCATATCAAGTTTAGGATTGTTGGATCACATGATATGAGCAAAAGAACAAAGAGCTTTTCCAACCATATCAAGTTTAGGATTCTTTGGTTACATGATATGAGCAAAAGGACAAAGAGGAGTTAGAGCCTTTGAGCTTTTCCAACCATATCAAGTTTAGAATTGTTGGATCACATGATATGAGCAAAATAACAAAGAGGCTCAAACTTAAGTTCGAGCCTCTCAGCTTTTCCAACCATATCAAGTTTAGGATTGTTGTGTCTTATGTGCAAAAGAACAAAGAGACTCGAACTTAAGTTCGGGCCTCTGAGCTTTTCCAACCATATCAAGTTCAGGATTTGTTGGATCACATGATATGAGCCTCAGCTTTTCCAGCCATATCAAGTTTAGGATTGTTGTGTCTGATGTGCAAAAGAATTAAGTTCGAGCCTCTGAGCTTTTCCAACTTAAGTTCGAGTTTCTGTGCTTTTCTAACCATATCAAGTTTAGGGTTGTTTGGTTATATGATATGAGCAAAAGAACAAAGAAGTTCTGAGTTCGAGCCTCTTAGCTTTTCCAACCATATCAAGTTTAAGATTGTTGTGTCTTATGTGCAAAAGAATTAAGTTCGAGCCTCTCAGCTTTTCCAACTTAAGTTTGAGTCTCTGTGCTTTTCTAACCATATCAAGTTTAGGATTGTTTGATTATATGATATGAGCAAAAGAACAAAGAGGCTCTGAGTTAGAGCCTCTGAGCTTTTCCAAACATATCAAGTTTACAATTCTTGGGTCACGTGATATGAGCAAAAGAACAAAGAGGCTTGAACTTAAGTTCGAGCCTCTCAGCTTTTACAACCATATCAAGTTCAGGATCGTTGGATCACATGATATGAACAGAAGAACAAAGAGGCTCGAACTTAAGTTCGAGCCTCTGAGCTTTTCCAGCCATATCAAGTTTAGGTTTCTTGTGTCTTATATGCAAAAGAACAAAGAGCCTCTGAG
Source organism: Ceratopteris richardii (assembly GCA_020310875.1). Taxonomy (NCBI): domain Eukaryota; kingdom Viridiplantae; phylum Streptophyta; class Polypodiopsida; order Polypodiales; family Pteridaceae; genus Ceratopteris; species Ceratopteris richardii. Next base: position 3,585,707 of record CM035429.1, on the reverse strand, counting down.
CTTTTCCAACCATATCAAGTTTAGGATTGTTGGATCACATGATATAAGCCTCATCTTTTTCAGCCATGTCAAGTTTAGGATTGTTGTGTTAGGTGCAAAAGAACAAAGAGGCTCGAACTTAAGTTCATGTCTCTGAGCTTTTCCAGCCATATCAAGTTTAGGATTGTTGTGTCTTATGTGCAAAAGATTAAGTTTGAGCCTTTGAGCTTTTCCAACCATATCAAGTTTAGTATTGTTTGGTCACATGATATGAGGAAAAGAACAAAGAGGCTCGAATTTAAGTTCGAGCCTCTGAGCTTTTCCAGTCATATCAAGTTTGGGATTGTTGTGTGTTTGGGATTGTTGGAGTTAAGTTCAACACTCTCTTGGATCCAAAAGGACTTATAGATTCAAACTCAAGTTCGAGCCCGTGAGTTATATCAAGTTTAGGATTGTTGGCTCATATGATATGAGGCTCCAACTTAAGTTCGAGCCTCTCAAGTTTTCCGGCAAAAACAGGCTTCAACTTAAGTTCGAGCCTCTCAAGTTTTCTAGTAAAAACATTAATATTTTTAACTCAAATCTTCTTCCATCTACAAAAGCTAAGCCTCTTAATCATATGAGCTGAGTTATGAAGCTTAGACTTTTTCAGCTTTTCCAAAAGTTGTTGTAAGCAAAACAACAAAGACGAGTTCGAGCCTCTCAGCTTTTTCCAACCAAATCAAGTTCAGGATTGTTGGATCACATGATATGAGTTAAAGAACAAAGAGGCCCAAACTTAAGTTCGAGCCTCTCAGCTTTTCCAACCATATCAAGTTTAGGATTGTTGTGTCTTATGTGCAAAAGAACAAAGAGGCTCGAACTTAAGTTCGAGCCATAATTTGAACTTTTCCAACCATATCAAGTTCAGGATTTGTTGGATCACCATGATATGAGCTTCAGCTTTTCCAGCCATATCAAGTTTAACATTGTTGTGTCTTATGTGCAAAAGAACAAAGAGGCTCGAACTTAAGTTCGAGCCTCTGAGATTTTCCAACCATATCAAGTTTAGGATTGTTGGATCACATGATATGAGCCTCAGCTTTTCCAACCATATCAAGTTTAGGATTGTTGTTGTCTTATGTGCAAAAGAACAAAGAGGATCGAACTTAAGTTCGAGCCTCTGAGCTTTTCCAACCATATCAAGTTTAGGATTGTTGGATCACATGATATGAGCAAAAGAACAAAGAGCTTTTCCAACCATATCAAGTTTAGGATTGTTTGGTCACATGATATGAGCAAAAGAACAAAGAGGAGTTAGAGCCTCTGAGCTTTTCCAACCATATCAAGTTTAGAATTGTTGGATCACATGATATGAGCAAAAGAACAAAGAGGCTTAAACTTAAGTTCGAGCCTCTCAGCTTTTCCAACCATATCAAGTTTAAGATTGTTGTGTCTTATGTGCAAAAGAACAAAGAGACTCGAACTTAAGTTCGGGCCTCTTAGCTTTTCCAACCATATCAAGTTCAGGATTTGTTGGATCACATGATATGAGCCTCAACTTTTCCAGCCATATCAAGTTTAGGATTGTTGTGTCTGATGTGCAAAAGAATTAAGTTCGAGCCTCTGAGCTTTTCCAACTTAAGTTCGAGTTTCTGTGCTTTTCTAACCATATCAAGTTTAGGATTGTTTGGTTATATGATATGAGCAAAAGAACAAAGAGGTTCTGAGTTCGAGCCTCTAAGCTTTTCCAACCATATCAAGTTTAGAATTGTTGGGTCACGTGATATAAGCGAAAGAACAAAGAAGCTTGAACTTAAGTTCGAGCCTCTCAGCTTTTCCAACCATATCAAGTTCAGGATTGTTGGATCACATGATATGAACAGAAGAACAAAGAGGCTCGAACTTAAGTTCGAGCCTCTGAGCTTTTCCAGTCATATCAAGTTTATGTTTCTTGTGTCTTATGTGCAAAAGAGCAAAGAGGCTCGAACTTAAGTTCATGTCTCTGAGCTTTTCCAGCCATATCAAGTTTAGGATTGTTGTGTCTTATGTGCAAAAGATTAAGTTCGAGCCTTTGAGCTTTTCCAACCATATCAAGTTTATTATTGTTTGGTCACATGATATAAGGAAAAGAACAAAGAGGCTCTGAGCTTTTCCAGTCATATCAAGTTTGGGATTGTTGTGTGTTATGTGCAAAAGAACAAAGAGGAGTTTGAGCCTCTCAGCTTTTTCCAACCTTATCAAGTTCAGGATTGTTGGATCACATGATATGAACTTCAGAAAACTTGAGAAACCCAAACTTAAGTTTGTACAGACTCAAAGTTTCCTTGATTTTTGACTAGACTCAAAGTTAAGTCCAATTAGTGAATGTCTGTATATGCAAATATGGATTATTTTTTGTAGAAATGATGGTTGTATCTAGTTTTAATTCAATTGATTATTTTTACAATAATTATTGAAAGAATGATCAATTGAATAGCATTGTTAATTTCTCATTTATTCTTTACAGGCAAAATCAAGATGGCAACAAAGCAAACTATATCTAGTCAACTTGAAGAAAGAGACAAGTGGAAAGGAAAGAGAGTCATCTTGTTGGATCATGAAAAGCATGAAAGATATGCAACTGCTATTGTTTTATTGGTAAATCCATGGGATGCTATAAATTGCAAAGAGTTGGGAGAAAGTTGCCTAGGTGTTATTATGGATGAAACTGTGGATGCATCAACTTTGGATTCAACTTTGAAATTGGTCAGTTGGCCTATACTCCAAATCATTACAGAAGACGGTGAGCCTATGATACAAAAATTAGGCTTTAACTCACTGTATGACATTGAAGATGATCATTGCAATGGTATTGAGGATGTGGATCTTGAAGCTGGAGAGAATCCAAATTTTTGCTTTACGTCATCATACAACATCGATGATGATAATTGCAATGGTATTGAGGATGTAGATGTTGATAAGAATTATTCTCATGCAATTGATATTCAACATTGTTTTAATGATATACAAGTTGTTTCTCCTCTTCGAATGGAATCAGATCAACAAGAGGATTTTCATATGGAAAATAGTAACTGTGGATATTTTGAAGTGAACCAAAAAAAAAGAAGTTACATCCACAAGGTTAGAAAAAGTACTACATTGGCTCCTAATAAGAGATGCTCATTTGAGAGAATTCAGATGGTTTCAATGCATGATTGTTGTGAACAGAGATGTTGTCAAGTAGCTAGTAGGGCTAAAATACTGGAAGCAAGATTAAACTTTTGGGGACAATGCTATTCAGATAGATACAAATATGTATTGGATTGCATGAGTATGGTGTACAAAGGTAACTTTGTGAACTCAAGTCAGCGCTCGAGTTTTAATTTCATGTTTGATGCAAAAGAAGTATGTATCAAGGCATGGTATTTAATTCATGGTATTGGAAAGAGCTCATTTTATAGGCTACGAGAAAAGTTTCTACTTGGTCAAAAGGTATCCATTCATGGGAATAATGGAATACTTAGAAAAAGTATCAAACATGTAGAAATGGCAAAAGCTTTGATACATGATTTCATTGATAATAATGCAGATCAAATGCCACACAAGTTGAGAACATGTACTGATGGTTCTCGTGAAACACAAAGAGTGCTTCCATCACATTATAAACAAGTGGATATTCTTCGAGAGGTGAATATGACATTAGAGAGTTTGGGATATAATAAATTATCTCAACCAACATTTTCAAGAATGTGGAATACAGAATTTAGAACAGTTTCTTTATCAAAGTCAAGTACGTTCTCCAAATGTGACTTTTGTACAGGAATAAAAGCAAAGTTACAATCTACTAAAAACCATGAAGAACGTGCAAGATATTTAGCACAAAGAAGATCTCATATGCTACGTCAAATGAGTTGTAGAAATCTATATTATGCTTGGAGAGTTTCCTCAGAATTATTTCCAGATAAATATTTATGCATTATTCATGATAAAATGGATCAAAGTAAAACAGCTATACCACAGATTAGACCAGTTCCAAAATCTCTTAATGGCATTGAGAGATTACCAATATCTTTAACAGGAATGCT